>APFE030644900.1:17742-87188 GCA_000404065.3 Pinus taeda | reverse complement strand
TTCCATTAATGAAATGAAGTGTTATTTCCGCTGCATCTCTTTATTTATGGTTATCGCATCTCTGTATTTATGGTTATCTCTGTAATCTATTGCGTTCCTATTTAAATCCGGATCACTAGGTTTCAAGGAAAAGAGACAGATCTAGTCAAGGTCTAGGAAATTATTCATCCTCTACCTCAACCATCAAACATTAAATAAGGAATATGCTAGAAGTTTTAAGAGTTAATTGTTGCATAGTTTTTCCTTACAAACATATACCATGTAGATTAAGAAGAAACAAGAGGAGGAATAAAGGGCACTTGTTATATTTTTCCCTAGATGCACCAAATAGGCACCCTAGATATGAGTTCCCACTAAATGTAATAGAAATATGCTTAATTTTTTAAGAGAATCATGCAACTAATAAATGAACCTCTCTTCTATGTCCGAAGGCAATATACCAAGGGAGAGAAGGTGGCTTTCAACAACTTTGTTTTGTCAATCAAAGAAGGCCATAAGGCCCTCAACCATATCAACAAGGCATGCCAGGTTTACAGTATCCTTCTTTCAATACAAATTAGAGTACACGTTTTCAGCCTTAGTATCCTCTAGCCAACTCACCTTTGTCCTATCCTCTTCAGTATCTTCATCATCCTGTCAATCCACCGTTCTAGTGATATAAGCCCCAACCTTCTCAATGGAGCAATCCTTCACAAGGATGGAGGCCCAAGGCAACCCAACCACCTGTCTTAGTGCCTCCTCCTCCTGCTCAACCACAACTACCCCATAGTATTCCACCCAAGCAACATCAAATTCTTGCCCAACCTAATAAGAAACCAAACAACAAGAAGGCCCAATAGGTCTATAGTGAGGAGACATCTTACCCTACTCATGATGTAGAAATCTAGGAAATCAACCTTCAGTCTGGGAAGGTAGTTCCAAATGCTCACCCACCTTCTCCATTGGAATATTGAATAAGAGAAGAAAGACAATACCTCCTAAGCCAATATACCTCCCTATCCTAAAAGGTTGGTCCAACCTAGATTGCACACCTCGAAGAGGCAAAAATTCTAGGATAAATGAAGAACTTTTATGTCAAAATACCCCTCCTCCAGGCCATCAAAGATGTTTCCATCTATAACAAAATCATAAGGGAAGAGTGCTTGACAAGGCTTGGAAGGAAGAAATAGATTCCCCCACTATCAAAGATGTTGGGAAATTGGTTGAACTAATGCTTGGGGAGGTCATCTCCCCAAAGTATTTGGATCTTGGTAGCCTCGTAGTAGATGTAAATATTAAAAATGTTGTAGCCCCAAACACACTGATTGACCTTGGGGGTAAAATGAATGTCATGAATAGGGAAAATATGTTAAAGGTCAACCTCCAGTGAGCCCTAATGAAAATCACCATAGTGTTGCAACTTATAGGCATATCCATAGTAGTCCCTGAGGGAGTTATTGAGGATGTGATGGTCTCCATCGATTCCTTGGAGTACCCCACAAATTTCCTTGCACTCCAACCCAAGACCAAGTTCAATGGGTATCATCTCATCTCAGGGAGACCTTGGTTAACTACTGCTGATGCTTATATCAACGATAGGGCTAGAAACATGATAATTAAAAATGGGTAGCTCATAAGGCATCTTGTATTATACCCTCCTTCTCAACCTCTTGTTGAGCATGATTTTCTTATGAGGGTAGAGGAGGAAGAAGAAGAATAAGAATAAGAAGAAGAAGAAGAATAAGAATAATTATAGCAGTCATTCCCTACCCAATATGTACATTAGAAACAACTATAGGTAGCAGCCAACTAGATGAGGATGATCTTATTGGCAATTTTCTACAAACCCAACATCCCACTGCCATGCAAATTGATGGACTGATAGAGGTATATTTAGGGAAGCTTGAGAAAAACCCATGGGAAGAACTATTTAATATCGGTTTTGATCAAAATCATGCCAATATTGTGGAAATCAGTCCATCTAAAACCCTGGAAATCATTCCTTCCCTCTGAACTGAGAAATAAGAGAAATTTCTCACTATGTTGAGTCAACATCTTGATGCCTTTGCTTGGGGCTATAAAGAGATGAAATGGGTGCATCCCTTAGTTTTTACACATCATATATACATTAAATAGGGATGTAAACCCGTGTGCCAACCCCAGAGGAGGATGAACCATACCCTTAAAGACATTGTGAAAGAAGAACTGCAGAAGTTATTGGATGTTGTATTCTTTTACCCTATCTTAGATCGTAAGTGGGTGTATCCTCTTGTTATAGTACCCATGAATAATGGGAAGTGTAGAATTTGTGTTGAATATAGGGAAATTGACAAGGCTACAAAGAAATATCATTTTCCCTCACCTTTTATTGGTCAAGTTTTGGATGGTATTGCAGGGAAGAAGTTCTTTTCATTCTTGGATGGTTTTATCAGGTACAATCAGATCCATATCAGCCCTAACAATAATCATAATACCACATTCACATGTCTATGTGGGTCCTTTTCCTATAGGGTCCTTCGCTTTGGCTTGTGCAATGCCCCTGATGCCTTCCAAAGGGAAGTGTTGAATATTTCTGCTAATCTTGTTCACGATATAGTTGAAATTTATATGGATGACTTCACTCCTTATGGGAATGATTTCATGGAAGCCCTCTCTATCATGCAGAAAGAGTTAATCTTGCAGACAAAACCAACCTCCCTAGAAGCCTAAGACTTTCTAGTGACAAACAAGACAATTAAGAGCAATCCTTCTCTAAACATGCATTTACCATACAAGAAATCAAGTGTTTTAGATCCTACCTGTAGTCCAATGCTATTGTAGTAGTCTAGCCTCGTCGATCCAGATGAGCTCCTCCTTCACTTCGAAAACCTGCATTCACTAACAATCAAACGATTACATAGCACCTGAATATCCCATAAAATAAAACATATTCAACATATAGACCAAGGAGTATATGAAACAACTCATTAATAACAAATTGTTGAGAAGAATGGACTTATTTGTATTAATAGGAAACAAAAGAAACAATTACAACCTGAGCCTTGGTGTTGTGCAAGTTCCTCCCAGGGTCCAGCAAGAGTTTTCCTTTACTTTGATAAGCTCACCCACTTCCAAATGAAACAAGAAAGGATGGGAATCTCTCCTCACAAGCTTCTACAAGGAAGTCCTAATTCCAGCAGCATCTACCCTTTGGAATGTTCAGCTTTCAACCTCCCCTCCTCTGGCCCAATGCCTGTATTTATAGTGTTCTAGAGGAAGTTATTCAGGTCCAACATCAATGGGATACTCCCTCTTTTGGATGGGGTAGCTCCTCTCTTGATGGGATAAGTTCCTCTATCATAGGGATGCATGAACCATCTGGAGGCGCTCAATACACGTCAAACAATCTTCTAGAATGCTCTAGAAATGACTACAAGTAACTTTTTTAAGATGAAACTCGCGCCTTTTGAACTTTACAGGAGTACGCACCCATCCCTTGACTTATAGAGCGTACAAGTACGCAGGTACAATGAGTTTGGGATGCGTACACGCAGGCAAGGTAGAGAGAACCTGCGTACCCAGGGATAAACATGATTTTTAATGACTTTCTCTCTTTTTTGAAGTTTGACATGGAGAGCAGAGGTATAAGGCTTGACAAGGAGGATAATATGACTATTGATGGAGCCATATTAACTGCAGATAATCACGGTGACAAATTTCAGTGTAACAATGAGCATAGTGATTGTCGACATTTCAGAAGCATATGGAGTGTTATTGAACAGAGAATGGTCCAACAAGCTACAAGGGTACTTTTCCATGGAATTGTCACATCTATGTATTCTATATAAGGGAAGAAATAATCAGATCTGGGTGGATTCAGAAAGATACATGAAACACACTATCACTCCCTTGAACAGACAGAATGAACTGATGGGTTTCAAAATGACCTTTGTACAGTTAGTAGTAGTAGTAGAAGTACTAGTGTAGTTCCTAGTCCATGTACATATGATATGTGGACTTTGTACTTCGATGGTTCCAAACTCAGGAGGGCTCTGGAGCAAGTTGCATTTTAATAAACCCGCTACAGAGAAATCATTTGACCTCTAGCCACTTGGAATTTGAGAGAACGAACAACACTGCGGAGTATGAAGCACTCATCTTAGGCTTACAAAGACCCATAAAACCTCAACATTACCATCTTGCAAAGCAGTAGGTCACTTTGAAATTATGGTGCGATAGGTACGCAATACCATACATTGTGTGTCACCTCATCTTAAAATATATCAACAAGAGGTATGTCATTTGATTTCACATTTCGAAGATGTTAATATCATTTTTGTTCCAAGAATGTGTAACACAACTGCAGATGCATTAGAAAATATCATTGTTAGGTTGTCTCCATTGAGGGATGGTTTTTCTTTTGAAATCCTTTACAAGCCATCCATCCCAGATAATATCACTAATTTACATGTTTTTTATGATGACCAGTAGATATTGTGCTTCATGGCGAATGCTGATTTGTTCAAAGATGCAATGATCGATGAGAACAAGCATGAAAAGGCATTATAAGATGCAACCAATGCAAGTAACGAAATCTCATCCCAAAGGGTGTGGTATAATGGGAGAAGTTGTATGACCTGCAGAATCGGTTCCAAGGGCCTGTTAATGCTAAGACCCACAGTTCCACACTGTCACACAAGAAGATTAACTTGGGAACATAAAAAGATCTGAAGTATGTCAATGTTGGTACTTGTTGTACACCACAAGAGTGACAAGCCTTTATCCGCTTATTCACGAAGTACCAAGATGTGTTCGCGTGGACGTACGATGAGCTTAAAACATACAACACGTGGATCATCCAACATGTGATACCAGTAAGGGAAGGGCCAACAAAAGTTGAGAAAAGTGCATCCAACGCTTGAGCCTTTTATTCAAAAAGAGTTAAGGAAATTGTTGGATGCCTGGATCATATATAAAGTTTGGCACTCAACGTGGGTGTCAAATTTGATCCCAGTGAGGAATAATTCTGGGGAAATATGATTGTGTGTCTATTTTTGAAATATCAATCACGCATCGAACAAGGAAAACTACCATGTGTCATCCATGGAACACATATTGCAAACAGTATCGGAGTTAGAATGTTTTATTTTTTAGGGAGTTATTTAAAATACAACCAAGTTTTAGTTTCGGAACCTAACAGACTTAAGACCACCTTCCGAACAAAGTGGGGCATGTTCGCATTTAGTCGAATGTTGTTTGGGTTAGTCAATGTTGGTCCAACATTTCAACATGATATGGATATCACTTTCCGCAGACTTATTGGACGAAACATAGTGGTTTATCTTGACAACATGACATTGTTTTCCAAATAAAGGTCAGACCACATACACCACTTAAAGAAAATATTTGAGTGATGTCGCAAGTATGGGATATCCTTAAATCCCAAGAAAAGCATCTTTGCGGTGTCTAAGGATAATCTCTTGGGCCACATTATTGCCAAAAGTGGGATCAAGGTAAACCTGGACAGGGTCAAAACAATAACGCAGATTCCCTTCCTAGTGAATAAGAAGGCTATGTAGTCCTTCTTGGGGAAAACCAATTTCCTCCACAAGTTCATCTCCGACTACGCCGAGATTGTTAAACCAATACAGGATATGGTGAAGAAGGACGCAGTTTATAAATCCGATAAAAGGGAAAAGGATGCATCTTTTCATTTTAAGCAAGCTATAGCAGAAGCACTCACATTATTTAGCCTAGACTTCAATAAGAATTAATTTCTCTACACTTTGTCTTCTAACACTTCTCTCATTTTTGTACTCACCCAAAAGGATGAACTAAACAACGAGTGTCCTATCTCCTTCATGAGCGCAAGTCTACAAGGACCAAAAATTAACTACCCCAACATGGACAAACAAGCTTATGTGGTGTACAAGGCAGTAAATCACTTTCAACCCTATCTATTGAAGAATCATTGCATTATCTTTGTTCCGCACCCAACAGTCAGATCACTTCTCATTCAAGAAGAGTTGAGTGACAAGAGAGTGAATTAGATCACCAGATTGCAAGAATATGATCTAGAAATCAAGCCAGTTCACATAATCAAGGGACATGGTCTTTTTCAACTAGTGGTAGAAGCAGCGAACGCAAAGGAAGAAAATGAATATCTTTCAAGATAGGAGCAATAAATTGAGATGTACAACGTTGAGCGAGCCTCCCCCACTACTAGCACAAACTCTTGGTACATGGATGTGCACCAATACCTTAAGCACGACACAGTGCCCTCCCACTCTTCTGAATGACAAAAGAGGGCACTAATAATTAAATCATTATCCTATCAGTTGGTGCCTAGGATGTTGTTCAGAAAGCACCACAACGGAATATTGCTCAAGTGTTTGGAAGTGCATGATTCAGAAAAGATATTGCATGATCTCCACGATGGACGAGTCAGGGGTCAATTTGTGGGCAACGCAATGGCACATAAGGTCATGTGGGCTGGCTTTTACAAGCCTACATTATTCAGAGATGCTCATGCTTACGCCTGCAAGTGTCTAGTCTATCATAGGTGTGCTGGCAAAAACAAGAAGTCAATCGTGTTGAAAATAGTAACAATAAATGATAAAAATAGAATCCAGTATATTCCAATTTTAATTTCTCCTTGAATTAAAATTGTGAATTAAATTCAAATTTAGTCTCAGCAGCTACTTGGAAATAATTAATTAATTCATTATGGAGAAATTCAAGTTACAAGTCTTTCTGCAGTCATGCAACAGTTATCCCTTAAATTCAGGAGATTATCCCTTAATTAAGGAGATAAGATTGAGTTATATTTGAGTTGTAATTAGTTAACTCAGTTTACTGAGTTAAGTCCAGTTAAATTAGTTCTAAATTGTTTGAGGAACTAATTGTGAGTTATTAGTCAGTTGATGCATGCATGCACTCAACAAGTGTACTCCAGATAACTGAATATTCCCTCATCAGTAACTCATGCATCTATGTTCTGAGAAATACCTAGTTGAGCTAAATGTCAAGGACAGTGTACTATCAGTGGCATGTGTTTTCCTATAAAGGAAACTCATCCATGCAGTCAAGTTAAGGTATTGCGCAATCCTGACAGGGTGCAGGATTAGTGTGAGTGATCAGTCTTCCACTTGGTAACATTAGGATCACCCAGAGAAATTGCACAAGGAAATAGGAGCTTCGAGGGAAGAGGAGAAGGCTTGTGAGAAGCCAAGTTTGCCTGTGATCATCTAGGAGGATTGTACTGAGAGCTAAGGCTTTGTATAATTATGATGTATTTCCACCTTGTATGATAATACAGATAGTGGAGTTTTTAGTTGATGCTTTCCCCTAAGTATTTTTTGTGTTTCATGAGTATTGATTCTTCTTCTTATGGTTATATGTGTTCAAATCTAATTTAGCTCGATATTTAAGCTTCTGCAAGTTTGATAGTAGAAGTAGATTATAGTATTTTGCTTTGGTATATTGCATTATCGAGTTAATCTATAGTCAGATTTTCTACATAGATCTCAGAGGTAATTTGTAGGGAATTTGTAGGGAATTTGCAGGAAATTTTACATGGTATCAGAGCCAAGTTTATCAGAGTTGTGAGCAGTATAAGGAGAAGAGAATTCAAAGTTTGAAGTTCAAGGTTGCAGGTGCAAATTTAATTCTTATCATACTTCAAGGTTGGCAAATGGTGTTTTATGGCTTCAGAATTGAGTATGCCTTGGAAGGCAACTCAAATTACATAGCATGGAAAGATCACATGGAGGTTGTATTAGAAGACAACGACTTGAAGGATTTCATTGATCAAGAAATCCCAAAGCCAGGTTCAACTAATGCACAAGAGTTGGTTGAATGGAAGAAGTGTGTGGCAAGGGCGAGATGGATCATCCTTGAGGGAGTTCGAAACCATATTGTCTCGAGTCTCCATGGGAAGGATACTCCATATTCAATGTGGAAGACATTGAAGGACCTCTACCAGAACAGCAATGACCAGAGTAAATTGGCACTCAAGGATAAGCTTCAAAGAATTAAGATGGAGAATAGTGATACTATTTCCACATATCTGAACAAGCTCAGCACTTGAAGAGATGAGCATGGAAGTGTGGGAATAACTACTTTCGATGATGATATGGTGAACCTTGCTCTCCTTGGCCTTCCAAAGAGCTGGAATAGCTACCAGGACTCTGTGAATGGAAGAGAGAAATTGTCGGGTTAGGAACGACTTTGGTCAGATCTCATGCAGGAGGAGATCAGGAGGAGCACTCGAGATGGTTCTTCATCCAAGGATGATGATGAAGAAAATCTAGCCTTAGAAAGTAAGGCAAGGAAAGGGAATGGGAAGATGTCCCATTCTGAATCAAATTCTTCTCATGGAGGGAAGAAAGTTGACAAGTCTAAAGTGAGATGCTTTAATTGTCATGAGATGGGTCATTATGTGACTAATTTCCCATTGAAGAAGTCCAAGAAGGGATCCTCGAAAGGATCGGAAGGTGAGGCATTAGCCTCTCAGTTCGAAATGGACTTCACCCTCATTACATGCATGGTGTCATCGATGATGGGTTGTGGTTGGTATCTTGACAGTGGAGCCTCATTCCACATGACCGGCGATAAAATTTTATTCAGTACCTTGGAGGAGAAAGACCTCAAGATGCGCATAGAGATGGGTGATGACGAAAGGTTTAGTGTTTCAGGCATTGGCAGTATTGCTTTTCAGAGGGGGCATGGAGCGTCTATCACCTTGACAGATGTGAAGTATGTGCCTCGACTGAAGAAAAACTTGGTATTGGTCGCAATGTTGGAGGACAAAGGCTACGATGTTGTCTTCAGTAAGGGAAAGGTTTTCCTTAGACACATCACCATAAGACAGGTGAAACAGATCGGTTCAATAGTCAAGAACATGTATGCCCTTGAGGTTCAAGATGCATGCAAAGCCTTGAGGAGCAAGGCAAATGTTAGAGACTTGGTGGTTGAGAGGGGGAGTAAATTACCTCTCAACGTGCAGTCCAGAAGAAGTCTCAGACAATTTTGGAGGAGCCACAATTAGAGTCAGCAGAGGGATCACATGCAGCCATACCTCTAGGTGTGAGGTGGGGCAATGTGAAGTGATAGTCTCAAGAAGGCTGAAATTGGACAGGGTCCATTGAGAGGTTTTATCTCATGGATCGTACCTTGTTACAGGAGCCCAAAATACATAGTAGCGAGAGAAATCAAAGGGATTGATGCAGTCAGAGATAAAAGTGACAGAGGCTAGAGCAGTCAGATACTGAAGAGTGCAGAGAAGGATTAACAATAGTGCAGAAAGGTTGAGTCAGCAGAAGCGCAGAGTTTTCAGTCGACAGAGGCAATAGTAGTCAAAGACTTTTGGTGACAGAGGCATCATTCTGATTCAGGTTGGATGTTTTTTTGTTTTTGGAGTTGTTGGAGCAACAACACTAGAGAGAAGTGTTGCATGCATAACGTTCCAAAGGATCACGATCCGGATCGAGTTGACTTCGTTTCTTGTTGAGAGGGAGCGTTGAAAATAGCAACAAGAAATGATAAAAATATAATCAAGTATATTCCAATTTTAATTTCTCCTTGAATTAAAATTATGAATTAAATTTGAATTTAGTCTCACCGGCTACTTGGAAATAATTAATTAATTCATTATGGATTAATTAGTTGGAGAAATTCAAGTTAGAAGTACTTCTGTAGTCATGCAACAGTTATCCCTTAAATTAAGGAGATTATCTCTTAATTAAGGAGATAAGATTGAGTTATATTTTAGTTGTAATTAGTTAACTCAGTTTAATAAGTTAAGTCCAGTTAAATTAGTTCCAAACTGTTTGAGGAACTAATTGTGAATTATCAGTCAGTTGATGCATGCATGCACTCAACAAGTGTGCTCCAGATAACTGAAGATTACCTCATCAATAACTCATGCATGTTTGTTCTAAGAAATACCCAGCTGAGCTAAATATCAAGGACAATGTACTATCAGTTGCACATGTTTTCCTATACAGGAAACTCATCCATGCAGTCAAGGCAAGGTTCCTTGAGGATTGCGTAGTTCTGATAGGGTGTAGGATCAGTGTGAGTGATCAGTCTTCCACTTGGTAATAGTAGGATCACTTAGAGAAACTATGCAAGGAAATAGGAGCTTGGAGGGCAGAGGAGAAGGCTTATGAGAAGCCAGGTTTTCCTATGAGCATCCAGGAGGATTGTACTGAGAGCAGGCTAGCTGTGAGAGCTAAGGATTTGTATGATTCTGATGTATTTCCACCTTGTATGATAATAGTGATAGTGGGGTTTTTAGCTGAGGCTTTCCCCTGAGTATTTTTTGTGTTTCATGTGTATTGGTTCTTCTTATTATGGTTATATGTGTTCAGCTCTGATTCAGATCGATCTTTAAGCTTCTGCAAGTTTCATAGTAGAAGTAGATTATAGTATTTTGCTTTGGTATATTTCATTATCGAGTTAATCTACAGTCAGATTTTCTACATAGATCTCAGAGGTAGATTTGTAGAGAATTTGCAGGAAATTTTACAATTCACCCCATTGTAGCCCATTGCAGTGGAAGAAACTTTCCAACAATAGGGCTTGGATATTATTGGAGAATTTTTTTCACATTCATCAAAGCAGCATTGTTACATCTTTACTACCACAGATTACTTCACATGGTGGATGCAGTTTCACTCAAATAGGTGAATGATCAGGAAGTCATTAGTTTTCTACAGCAGAATAGCATTTCTAGGTTCATCATTCCTACTTCACTTGTTTTTGACAATGCAACATACATCTCATCACTTATACTTTATGATTTTGCATTGGAAAATGACATTGTATTGAAACATTTAGCCAATAACTATCCATATGGAATGGTCCCTCTTAATCCATGAATAAGAACCTAATCCACATTATAAAAAAGACCACATTCTCTAATCAGCAAAACTAGCACTCCACTTTGGTAAATTCCTTATGGGCTATCTGAGTCATGTTGAAACCTTCCATGAACACCTCCCCTTAGTTCTTATTGTATGGAAAAGAAGCCATCCTCCCACCCAACATCTACTTTCCTTCTCTCCATCTCTCACAAGAATCTAAAGGTAATCCATGTATGCTAGTGCAACATTGGATGGATACCCTTCACAAGCTACAAGAAGAAAGGTTGAAAGAAAAAGAAAAAAATTCACTTCACTAGAGTTGTATCAAGGGGTGGTTTGACAATAATTTTGTAGGGAAGAAAAAATTCAATGTGGGTGACTTAGTCTTAAAGTGGGATAAAGCCCATGAGGAAAAAGGCAAACACAATAAGTTTCAATCCCTGTGGATTGGGCCATTCATGGTGCATGAAAATCTTGGCCAGCACACTTATTCATCTTTAATCACTTTACAAGAAGATTTACTCTCTCCCTGCCAATGGCCAAGACTTAAAATGTTATTTTCAATGAAGATATAGGGTTGTGCCCCACACTGTGTAAAAAAAAAAAGTTCTTGTCTTGTTTTTGTTTGTTTACTTGAGTTATGTTTTGGTTTTCGTCATGTGAATAAGTGTTGTCCATGTACATGTTGTGGCTTCTAAGTATGTGTGTGGTAAAACTTTAAAGATTCTTGTGACACTTCAACATTTGGCTAGCCTTCTATCCATCTTCCTTATTTTGGCTATATATTTTGGCCAATGAAGTTCCGACGGAAAATACAATTCATCCAAAGGAGAGTTTTGGTCCAACCATGAACCCATGTCTATTCTAGAAACCTCATGCCTACACTCGTTATTTATGTTTTGGTGTGTTCATGCTTATCCAACTAGTAGAAGTGGAGAAGGGGAAAATCTAAACAATCAAACCTAAATCAGAGGTCTCTATAAGCTTCTTTGAAGGAACAACCTCTTCTACTCTCAATAAGTTAGGATCCCTCTTTCACCCCAAAATAAATAAGTTTTGATGCACAATTCTCTTTAAAATAAATAAATAAAGGCGAAATAAGAGAAAGGCTTCCCGCATGGAGAGGTGAATCATACAACTCCAATAGGGTACTATCAAAGATCGTTGGAAGTGGAGCAATGTTTGTGTTCCTACGTGACTCCGCTGGGGTATTTTCCAAGCCTACTGGCAATGGAGCAACACCGAAGATAAAAAAAAAAATATACTCGGAAAATCTTAAACTCGCGAGCTACACTACCCTTTCTGACTCGAAACATTGTGATATTGTTGAATATTATGTTGTTTTAAACCAAGAAGTAATAAGGGGGATTGATTCTATTCATGGGGTAAGTGGGAAGGCCAAATTAGTCTACATAATTCATCAATACTCCCTTAAGAACCGAGGCCTTGCACAGAAGAAGTTAACCGAGATCGAGAATTTGGAGTTCAACCAGTGTGTCGCCAAGTGTTGTAGTTGCTGCAATACCCTCCAAAATTTTGGCTTACACTCAATTTCAGAGCCTTCCTTGGTCTTGTACATTGTTGTCACAAAAATTACAACTTATTTCGTGAGCTTTCTTGCAATGTTTTGTTTGATTTTGCATGATGAGTTAATTGTCGTCTTTCAACATGTTTAGTTGTCGCATGTTTGGCTATCACAATATTTGAAAGCCTATTCTGATGCTTTCAAAGGTTTTTATTTATGAATTTAATCTTTTCTAACTATTTAAACATCGTTCGCACTCATACACAGAGTTTTGAGCATTGTTGAACAAGTGTCATCACGATCGTCCCAAAGTTTATCTTAAGTGTAACACTTGTCGTACCTTGTTGTAAAGTTGTCGCATGGAGGGTGATGATTTATTCATATGTTTGGATGATCTATATTGTTGAATCGTCAAATTATTCTAAGTGTGTGATCACAGTCAAGGTTCATCACAGTTCATCACCTATTTCATTGATTCCACACTTAGCCATTTTCGAAAAAACTCCCTAATCGAGAAACTTAGCTTCATTGAGCCCCTTCTAAATTGCACATTGTACAGTCTCAACCCTTTAAGTTGTGAACTTGCTGCTTGGCACTATGAAATGTGTAGTTCCTATCTCTTAGGGTTGTTGGATTGCACAATTCCTATGCCCACGCCCCAGCTTTGGCCTATAAAATTACGCAGATATGTCCTCTAGCCCGACTTAAACTACGCAATTCGCATCCTCAAGCTTCAATATCATCCCCTGAGTCCTTAAATTGTGTATTTGGCTCTCCCAGTGTCCATTCCCTCAACTTTTCCCCACTAACTATGTAAACAATGCAATCTTGTCCTTTAGGCCTGCCTGAGCTGCGCATTGCGCAGTCTCATAGCACAAGATTTTCACCTGGCTACTGGAACTACACACTACAAGTCACTAAGTCCCTGTTCCCAACTTGTCACTTGTTCTGAGATCAATTGGTGGATTAGAATGCATCATCTTAGACTAGGGGGTTTTCGAATTGATGTTGTCTCATTATGAGTGAACTGTAGGAACATGTACCCTATCATGTCATGGAAAGATGATGAAGAAGGAGAAGAAGGAGCAAAGAATGCTTAAAGACTCTCATGTATTTGAACTTACAAGTTGATCAATCAAGAGAAATCGAAGGGACACTAGTTTGCAACCATGATCTAAGATGGGAGATCATTGAAGATTTTGCACCATCAAGCCATGTGGAGGTGGAGAGATAGAACCTTTAAGAACACATCCAGCACTTAGTAGCACCACTGACTTGACATTTCCACATCATTAAGCAATCCATGCCAGCAATGTCATGTCACGTTATGTCATGTGTGGTCATATGCCACATCATTATTGTGGATCATGTAGATTGTATTCAAAATGTATTATAAAGTGGAAGTCAAAAGGACACACATGGAAAATCTAAAGAGTCATGAAAATTGAAAAGTCATAGGAAATCAGAAAGTCATGAGGATATTCAAAGAGTCGCCCTTGGTTATTGTTGGAGAGGTAAATCCCCTCTACGGATAGAGGCGATCCCTACTAGCCCAGAACGGGTCTAGCAACAATCAACAATGCTATCACGCAAGTTCCTAATTGCAAATAAAGAGTAGGTGATGAAGACCTACTTGAGATCCAACGCTTTAGTTTGTAGAAGAGATGTCGCCCGCGTTCCTTTGCCTTGGCCGGCCACGATCCTCCACTATCCACGTGAATGGACACCTGCACACAAAGAGAACAACACAAACGCAAGCGTGAAATCTAATATATGCAATTATACATCAGTCAGGAAGGATATAATTCAACATCAACCATTACAATTACAACGAGAATGGAACCATAATGATAGTCATCTATTATTAATAATCAACAAAGGAGAATACAACCAGCGTCCTGACGTCAAGTCCTCCTTTGGCTGGGTGCTCAGCTACACAAGTCTTGCAAAAGCTTGAAGGGGTGAGGGACAAGCTCTCTCTCTTTTGTGACAAAGTCTCCTTACTTAGGGAAAGCCTTATGGATACAAAGAAGGCTTCTTGCAACTCCAATCTTTTGATATCTTCCTTTCAGCACAAGTATTGCCACTAGAGTCAGAACTATCCGAACTAGCTTGCTCAAGCCATGGAGACAAGCTTTTATAGAGGGGAAGGAAGAGATAAGGTTAATCACAACAATAATGGATTTGGCTTCATCACTTGGAAACTTCCATGGAATGGTGGCAAACTACTTTCCATCCAAGGAGATTCGAAGCCAAATCATCCTCACTTAACTTGGAGTCAATTTGGTGAATGAGTTGGACAGAACCTTCGGAGGTTTGATTAGTTCAAAACTTTGCCCAAAATGGTTGGCGTGATTGCGACTCTGGGACAGAGCGCTAATGGCGCACCTTTCAATAGGATTTTCCCCATTGGCGCGGGCATAACACAGGGTACCAGCGCTAATGCAAAAAGGGTTGTTTTTAAGGGAAATGAGCAGGAGATGTCTTAAGGGAATATGAATCTCATGTTTAGAGGTGAATAATGCAAGTGGTTTCAAGTCTTGTCACTTCTCACAAGTCCCGGAATGTGTCCTCCAAGATGCAGGAGAGGGGTAACAGGGACGGTGAAAAACGGTGACAAATTACTGTGTAACAGATGCCCCTTAAAGCATGAGGCCCGAGAGAGAGAGGGGTGAAGTGCTTTACAAGAACATGTGTGACTGAAAACACTACCGCCGAAGAACCTGTGAAAAGAAGTACAACTGATATCTCAAGTACATGATATATATGTGGTATGGGCGCAGCCATCCGTAATAGAGTATAAAACTGGATCCCAGGCATGGACGCAGCCATCCGATGAGGATCTATGAATGGACTCAGGTATGGTCGCAGCCATCCAATGAATGAGTCATGTAATGATTACAATAATCCACAAAATGCAACCCGGATTTCAATATGCACAATCCGGGGTCTTGCGCTCTAACTCGACCCGAACACAGTACAAGTCCAAGCATGTGAATATAGGAGTCGAAGTTGAACATGCATGAACATTGTCTGATTACCAGTTAATGACGAAAACCGTTAATAGACGCGAGAGGCGCCACCAATAATGACGATGGTCCTCAAGGTACTATAGGTACAATCCACGGCGTGTGAATCAATGATCCGGTGTCGAACACCTGTAGAATCATCCGATTGGAGGCCAATGATGAAAACCTCGCGTCGAACACGAAGGACCTACCATTGAGGCATGTAGGCTCCAAGGTACCTGAAGGGAGTCTCTAGGTCACCTTCCTGGATAATGGGCTGAAGTCGACAGGAAGTGATCTTGATCGAAGGTGGGCCATAATGTTTCCCACATCACAGAGAGGGACAATATGTTTTGTGCGAGACATCGGAGGGAGGTTGAGTATTCTTTGCAGAGGCCAACTTCTCTTGAACATACCGGCGACACAATGACGGATTTGGCAGTATTTGAGGTCAAATGATCAGGGGTCACGATGACGAGGCGATGAGCAGATGAATGGTCAAATAGGATAACCCAAACCCATGAAGGCAAATGTGAAGCGAGATGAGATGTCCCCACCCAGACACGAATGCAGAAAGTGCCATGTTCAAGAGTGACATACTGCCAACGACGACGATTATGATTCCTTTATTCCCCCACCATTTCTGGTGAGTACCCCTGTTATTTTTGGATGACAAGATTGATGGGGATAGCATATGCTTGAGGAGCGTCATTTTGACGAAACCCGATGTCATTAAGTTTTAACAAGTCTGACAAAGGAAGAACTCAACGTCTTTTCATGTTTAGGGAGTTTGAAAAGACAGCAAAAAGAAGACTCCTGGGGTGTCCTTTTTCATAAAGTTGTGTCTCTTGAGCCCGAAAAAGTATAAAACGATGCTCGAAAGAATCGCCCGATCATTACGACCGAGGAGTACTTTTCGTGAATAGTGACATTGATCCCAAAAAGTAAAAAAGCGATCAATATCACGTCGTTTCATTCCCATTAACGAACCTGAAACGACAAGGGTCCGATGATCTTTTCATTCTTTATACGGTCGGAAAAAGAGTTTAAAAACGACTGCCTCTTATTTACGTTTAACGAGTCAAGAGGAATAACTCGGCAATCTTTTCACGTTTAGCGAGTCAGAAAAGAGCTAAAAGATGACTCCATAGTGACTTTTTTGTGTATTTACCGAGTCCGAAAAAGTATAAAATACAACTCGTTTCGCCATCGAAGCTACGTGAAAGATCAATCGTTGCACAAGAAGTAAACATAAAACCCATTTTCGACCAAAAATACATTAAAATATTCAAAAATAACCTTTTTAAACCAAAAATGAGTTAAAAATCTTATAAATAGGGCGAAAATGTAAAAATAAAATTACTTTTACCATTTACCTCTTGAAGAGTGAAAAGGGTCCATTTGGGAGGCAAACTTCAGGTGGCGATTACGACCAATCCGTCCAACCATTCGCGACCTCGTCAGCTCCAGGTAAGAGGTGCTTCCCTTAGCTCCATTTTCATACCATTTTTTATTCATTTAGTTCCTGATTGGGCCCCAGCAAGGGGGAATTTCAAAATTAGGGCTTCGCCCCATTGGCGCGGGTATCCAGCACAAACCCGCGCTAATGGGGTGAAATACCTGAGGGAGCCGCGCCATTAGCGCGACTGTTGCTAACCGCGCGACCCAATTTTTTACATGTTTTTACCTGTTCAAATTGATATTTATCTGGATTAGAATTTGTCCAATGTCCTAATAAAGGCAAATTTGTCCTTGTGGGTGCAGGAAACATGTCAAAATGGTGGTAGAATGGAAAGAGCGAGAACATGACATTGTGGATGCCTTAGCCATTGAGTATGAAGGGTGCATGAACGCCCTGAGGGATTGTGGCTTTAAGAAATTCTTCCTCACATCATACATGCGGTCGCAACCTGAGTTGCTCCAGTTTATCATTGATGCTTGGGACGTAGACGACCAAGTGTTTCGTCTGCAGAATTAGACCTTAGAGCTCGGGGTCTCCGATGTATAATTCATCACGGGATTGTCACGGAGAGGGGCGGTTCCTATTCTGACTGGTAGTAGACCTTCTGGGGAGAAGATTGGTGAAGTGAAAGCTCGAGTGCGCCCGGAAGCACAATTTGGGAAGCGGAGTGCTAAGGTGTTAATCAACACCATCCTGGATTTGACTCTTAAAGCCATCCTCTTCACCATCACACACGCAGCTGGGGTACAAGCGCCCCATGAGGCCAGCAAGAACCACCTGATCCTAGCGAATGAATGCCTCAATCTGACCATCTTTAACTAGGCTGCAGTTGTGACTACTAACATTAAGAGGAAACTCACAAATTGCAAGCGAGCGGAGACGAAACAGTTTTCATATGGTTCGATCGTGGTATCGTTCTTCCTGGAACGAATACCACTCTTCCAGATTCAGAGAGCTGTGGTGGCAGATCCATTGCCACAAGAGCCTAGAATGGCTCGCTGGGCAGCATTGATGCCTAGAGGAGGAGGAGGCCAGGAGATGTCATGGCATCCCGAGTTCTTCATATGGCTCCAATGACAGCTGATCATGATCCAGGATTGGCCGTATGCAGGGACCAGTTTCATGGGAGACCCAGACCTTCCACTACCAGAGGGGGAGGAATGGGAGGAGGAGCTAGGTATGAACTCCTTGATTTTGATGTTTTTCATTTTTTTTTTGTCTTTTTTAATACATGCCTATTCTAATGATGATTATATGTGTATGCAGATGTGGGCCCAGAGCGACCAGCTGGGCTATCCCCTACCGCGCGAAGAGGCCAACACGCAACCGACACACAGGCAGGAGGTGTCGTGGGGGAGGAGCTGATACAAAATCTCGAGGGGCTTGCCCAAGGGATTCCCAGTTATGCCAGATTGGCAGATGTTCCTTTCGCTTACCAGAGGCACACAGTAGGGGTGCCGACTCGCGTCCATCGTCTGTTGAGACGATTGGTGCGAGCGGTGATGTGCATTCATGAGCACCATCATGCTTAGGCTCCTAGGTTTTATTTTCTGCATATATTTTTTGAGAGACATGTGCCTCAGATGTACGGAGAACACAAACTCTATCTAGACATGTACATTCTATTTTTTGAGTGCCTCAGTGCACCACACGATATTATATATATATATATATATTATATATATATATATATATATTTATATAATATATATATATATATAATATATTAGTATAATTATATATATATACATGGTGTTTTATTTATCTTATGCTTCCTTATTATGTTGATTTACATATTATGCAAATGTCTGTCCAATACATAGTTAGCTAATGCATCAGTTACTGCATTAAGTCTTCTTGGAATGTGATGATAAGTAATGTAATCAAAATCTCTTTCCAATAACTTAACATGTAAATACAACCTTAAAATGCGATGATCTCTGACGGAATATCATCCGTTGAGCTGGTGGACTACAAGTTGCGAATCTAAGTTTACAACCAATGAACGGATTCCAAGGTTAGTCGCCTCGGCTAATAATTCAATTACAACACTATATTCAGCCACATTGTTCATTTTACAACCCAGACACACCCCTTGAATATCTACTAACTCACCATGAGGATCGTAGATCACCCATGCCGCAGATGACAGATTGCGAGTACTGCGGGAAGCACCATCAGCAAAACCAACGTAAGGCGATCCAGACATCTGTTTAAGAAGCAAAAGACACAATAAGCGTAAATCACGCTGACACACTGAGATAAAAACTAAATAAACACGCACAAAAACAACACACTCTTAAAAGCATATGCATGTACAAAAAATAGAGCTCGCATGATACTTGATTCAAGTCAAGCCCTTTTCAGGACTTTGCCTTATCACACTGATGCATAACCGGCCTAGATAATGTAGGCATCACTCGGCCTGTTGTATAAAATGATCAACAGCACTGATTATATGCCTATGGCCCCGGGCCGAGCGAGGTTTACAAGCTAGAGGATCGGTGCCCCCGTGGGCGGAGGGACCGAGGGTTGCAACAGAGTGCAATGAAGGATCAGAGCAAGCCGAGACCAAAGCAAGTGAAGCAAGGCTCGGAGGTGGGAGGGAGAAGACACTCATAAGGGTAGGGTCTTTGAAAAGCCCAGCTCCCACACTCTCAAATGGAACGGCGGTATGTTCAACGAACGGTACATTTCCCTCAGAAGAGGAAGCGAAGAAGGAAAGCTGGTCAACCGTGACAATTTTCCCCTGATGAGGGAAACAAATGACACGGAAGAGGGATGAATCCACGGCACGCATGGCATACGTCCAACTCCAGCTGAGAAGGAGGTTATATGTGAGATTTGCGTCAACAACCTCAACTTCTACTTCCACAGTCTTCCCTTCTAAGGTGATTGGTAGTCGTTGAAGAATACCATAAGGACGGGATTCTCTCCCATCGAAAGCTTCCAAGGTCATTGGAGACTGGCTCAGAGTTGGGGACCCGATCGCTTTCCAACAAGAAATAGACATAATGCAGGTTGATGCGCCTTCATCAATAACTGTATGATGGACCGTTTTGGAATTGATGACGACTTGAATGAGAAAATCGATCTAATGAGGCAGTCGAGGAACATGGACCTCGAGGTCGAAGGTAATCAGATCCGAGTCCGCTGGGTCGATGCCACCGATGGCCGATAGCAGGGACTTCCTTTGGGGGGGGCAGCTCTGAAGGACCTCTAAGGCGGACATAGCCGACGGAGCCTGCGATAAGTCCTCTACGATGCTATAGTGCTGGGCAGCACGAGCATTCGGATTATAAGAAGATCTTCTGAGTACCCCTTTAGGAGGGGGTTGGATTGTTGTCTCAGTACTCGGTCTCTTGATATGGAGAGGACCAGAGCTGGACGAAGGAGCACTTGAGGGAACCTCTGGCTCCTTCCCGGCAGACAACATATATTCCTTTGCTCGAGTTGTTACATGAACGCGAATGGATCCAGCCATGAAGACCTGGGAACTGAAGGGAGAAGAAGATGGATCAGCCACCATTTGAGTTTGCTGAGAGGGAAAGGGCTCTTTAAGAACCGCAGGGACCCTAGGAGCACCCTTCAACAAACGACTAACTTCAGACCGCCTAGGGGAGTCCTTAGTATAGTGATCCTCCTCAAAAATGAGGCAGGGATACTTGGGTTTGCGCTTAGCTCCTTCCTCAGCTGGAGGTTTAGAGGATTCCTGTTTAGGTTGCTTGAATTTATTTTTGCCTTTCCCCTTTTCCTTTTTCTTTCCTTTTGAGGCCTTGCCCGCCGTGGTGGACTGGACGGCGTTGACCTCGGAAGTGTTACCAAAATTTAAACCACCCTCAGTAGTGTTTTCGTTATATGCACTTGACTTTTTCTTCCCAGGGTTCGACGATGATTTTTTAGAGGCCGGGTTCACAGAGCCAAAGACTCCATCGACAGATGGCTTGGGCGGAGCCTTGGATGTACCGGGCCTTGGGGCGTCCAACAAATACTCATACAAGGTACCAGACTGAGAGTAAATTAAGTCCAGGTACTAAGCGTGAGTGATTGCTTGCTCTTCAATCACACAGGATCCCATAGCAATGTCTCGTGCAATCTTAGGGACAAAGGAAGTCATGAACCAGTCGGTGAGGAGTTGATCAGGAATCCAAAACTTGATCAACCTGCGACGCCTTCTCCATTCATGTATATGATCGGAGATATAGGTAGCTGTATCCTGCTTAAGAGACGTAAGGAGGTGAGTCCCTGTCTCGTACCGAATGGGTAACTGAAAGTGAGTAAGAAATGCCATGGCCAACGAATTAAAATCTTGAAATGACGCGCGGGGCAATTCAATATACCATTTAGCGGCAGAAGCAGTGAGAATCCTCTAGAAGAGGCGAAGCCGAATCGAGTCATCGAGCCATGAATTAGACGAACACCATAAGTGATACGTCATCACATGAGCTTGAGGGCCCTCTCCGGATTTTCCGTCGAATTTGGGACAATCACTAGGTATCTTAGTTGGAACTGGTGGCCACTATGGATTATGTAAAATGGGATCATTTGTTAACTTCGACACATCGGGCAGTTCCAACGTCGCTAAAAATGGTAGCTGCGGGTTAAAGGACATTTGTCCTGGATATGAGGTAGAGCCAGAATTCCATCCGGTTCCTGTTTGCCCCCACTGGCCTTGTCCCGATGGATCAGGTCCAAAAGGGCCTTGTCCAGAATGATTTTTTCCATAAGGGTTGTTTACAGAATCGGGTTGCTAATACTGGTTCTGCCCCCCAGTGCCCCATTGGTTACCATACTGGCCAGCAGGTTGTTGATAATTTTGATAAGGGTTACTCTGCGACTGCTGGTAATTTTGATACGGGGTATATTGATTTTTCCCTTGGGGTTGCTGGTATCCATACTGAGCCTGGGAACCAGGCGACATTTGATGACCAGATTGGGATTGATACCCACCTGAATAGGAGGGTTGGGATTGGTACCCACCCAAATAATGAGGCTGGGATTGATACCCACCTGAATAGGGAGGCTAGGATTGATACCCACCTAAATAAGGAGGCTGGGATTGATACCCACCGGAATAAGGAGGTTGGGATTGATACCCACCTGAATAAGGAGGCTGGGATTGATACCCACCTGAATAAGGAGGCTGGGATTGGTACCCACCTGAATGAGGAGGTGGGATTGATACCCACCTGAATGAGGAGGCCAGGATTGGTACCCACCTGCATGCCGGGCCATCTGGCTGGAAGGTTGTCCTGGTCGGATCTGAGACAGCCCCGTTCGCCCAGAAGGTTGAGCTTGCTGAGCGACTGGCTGCCCTTGCGCAACCGAGGATTGTCCTTGTAGACCAGATGGTTGCTAAGCGGTAGGCTAGCCTTGCTGTGCGTAAGGCTGGCCCCCTTGCCCAGAAGGGTGGCCTTGCTGGTTTCTGGGTTGACCTTGCTGACCGTAAGGTTGTCCCTGGTTCCCATAGGGTTGCCCTGAAGGGTAGCCCTGTTGGATCCTGAGTTGTCCTTGCTGAGCACTGGTTTGTCCTGGGTTTCCAGAAGGTTTCCCAAGATACGTGAAAGACGAACCACTAGAGGCTAAAGGTTGTCCCTGATAGGGTTGTCCTTGCGGGCCTCCTTGTTGACCTGGGTAATTCTAGCCATAATACTGCTGCCCATGATTAGGCTATGAGTAAGACGGTTGACCCTGGTAGGGTGGTCCTTGAGATGGATGTCCTTGACCCTGATGGTACTAGCCACCGCCATATCTGGTAGTACCCCAAGCCACGCTCAATGGAACAGAAGCCTCAACATAGGGCTCTTCAGGCAAGGAGGTATACAAATAATGATTCTCAGGATCATAATAGGGGCCTTTCCCACCTGGGTTCTGGACATTATGCAAGTACTGGGAATATGCTTCCTCTGCCGTCATAGGGTCGGAAAGAGGAGGGGCACCACTGGCGGGGTGGACAACTCTGGCAGTATGTGTCAATTTACCACTTCGTGCCGAACCTCGAGATGGGCCTGCAGCAGAAGTGACAGCAGAAGACGCTGTAACGGCACTAACAACTGGAGTTGATGACGCGACACAGACGGTCGGATTGGTTGGGACTGCTGTAACAGCAGTATGGTGAACTTGGGAAACAAACGGTCCTATGGTAGGGACGATGTTTTGATCCCACATAGAAGAGGAAGCTGCGGAGTTCATAGCATCCCTCAAAGATCTATAGTGTGTCGGCACCGTGATACCGAGAGGTGTAACGGTGTAGGGCGTAGAGATGATTGGGGATGTAGCTGAAATGGGAGTATCAATACTCGACATAACGGGCGTCCCACTCGACACAGGAGATGTATCCTCCATATCGGAAGAAGCCATCGGAGATGCAACACCAACAGGAGTGGTGGGAAAGTCCTCTTAAGAGGGTTCCCAAACAGGGTTCCAAAACAAGTCGTAAAGCTCGTCCTCTGGAGCTCGAGAGTTCAACGGTTGGATACTCGGAACAATAGGAAGAGTGTCACAAACCGGTGTCTCAGGGGCAACAGAAGATGGAGACCCTTGGTCACTTGGGACAGGAGAAGGAGACGATGGATCCGCCAGGATGATCAAACAAAGACCCTAAGCAAACTAACGATAAGAGACCCTACTCAAAACTAAACGCAAACAAGATCTACCAAGGTAAATGTTATTGTGGTCGAATAAATTTTATGACATTAGGACACAACTTGACCTTTTCATGTTTTAAGAGTCGAGAAAAGGACAAAAGATGACTCTAGTCACCTTTGAATGTTTAAAGAGCCCGAAGTGACAAATGCTCAATAGAGCCTTTTCTTTTACAGAGTCCGAAAAGGATCAAAAAGTGACTGCTCTGGAGAAACTAGGGAAGGGGTTTACCAGACAATCCATAAAACTGCTTATACACCTTGGCAATCGTATGAAATCCAAGGACTTTCCGTACTGCAGTCAATCTTCCCGAATGTTGTGTTCGGTGCATTACCACTTGTAAGGCGGCAGACACGGCTTCTTATGGATCAAGGATGCAAACCTAGTGGAGTCTCCCCATATATACACAATGGTACGTGGGAGCCCAAGTCCGTACTAGACCACAACCGAACCACACCAGGAGGAATCACCCAACCTTAATGTGAGAACAAAGGTGACTAGGTTTAACGACGCCGGAACACGTCTCTAGCCTAGACCTCTAGAATGTTTGCGTTATGTTCCAATGCGTTTTTAAGTTGATTCGGTTTATTTTATGGTTGATCTTTAGTTAAGTTTCAATTTCAGGTCCTACCGTATGTGATCTTTCACAATCTCCTAGATGCAAGCTACATGCCAAGGAAAGCCATTTCGTTCGATGAATACTAACTATGAGAAGGTTAAGAATTTCAATCAAACAAAATGGACACAATCAACCAAACACCCTAATGCAGCTAATGGAAAATAAACAAAACTTTTTCTTTTCAATAATGCAAATAACGAAAAGTTCTATTCCATTCACTATTAAATGCAAAAGAGATTATTTGATTTTCCTTTCTATAAGCAAAATGCACTAGAATGAATTTTGAAAGGTAACAACACTGAGCAAAGAAGCAAATTCACTCAATGAAGACACAATGAAATCCCAAGACACTAAAACAGTTCTCCAAATCGAAAGGAAAACAAGGCTTTGTACGAGCTATGTGATCTAAGATCAAACAAGGCTAGAATGAAATCCAAGCAAGAGAGAGAAAGTCACTCGGAAATCAATCAAAAACACTTCAACAATCACTGAAAAAAGTGTGAAAAGCAATCACAAGGTTAACCGGATGATCAAAGAACCCAAAACTTCCACGGGAGGCTTGACAGACATGGCCACTAGATGCCCTAGGGTTGAGGTGTGAAATCGATGGAAAGAGGCAAACACCCAGAGGACAAAGGTCGAAAACCAGTCAAACAGGACTTGAACACACTCCAGCAACTGAAAAAGAGGTGGAAAAATGTAAATCCAAGCTCAGACAGTAGGCAAACAAGTGGACTAAAAACTAAAAGGCCTGGCACGCCTATCAGGCTGCAACTCGCGCTAAACAGGGATTGGCGCGGGTTGTCAGTTAGCAACAAGGGCCACTAGCGTGACTGCGAAGGCAAAAACCGTGCTAACAAAGTTTGCCAATTTCAACAGAAAATACGCAGTCCAAGGCTTGGGTCACAATCTCTAAGCAAGTCAAGAAGCAAGGGGTAGCAAGAAATTCAATTCCAAAAGCTAATCTAAGCAAGGAAACAAGAGAAAACCAAAGAGGCAAGACAAACTCCAAATTGTTCAGTTCATAAACCAAACCGGAGATTGACTGAAGTGGCTTTGATCTACTTCACTACTGCAAAGCAATAGTGTTTCGAAGTCTATCTGGCCGTGTTTCAGACTCCGTCTAAGTTTACAAATCAAACAACAAGCTAAAATCCCCAGCAGAGTCGCCAAATTGTTGGAGAGGTAAATCCCCTCTACGGATAGAGGCGATCCCTACTAGCCCAGAACGGGTCTAGCAACAATAAAACAATGCTATCATGCATGTTCCTAATTTTAAATAAAAGGTAGGTGATGAAGACCTACTTGAGATCCAACGCTTTAGTTTGTAGAAGAGACGTCGCCCACGTTCCTTTGCCTTGGCCGGTCACGATCCCCCACTATCCACGTGAATGGACACCTGCACACAAAGAGAACAACACAAACACAAGTGTGAAATCTAATATATGCAATTATACATCAGTTAGGAAGGATATAATTCAACATCAACCATTACAAGTACAACGAGAATGGAACCATAATGATAGTAATCTATTATTAATAATCAACAAAGGAGGATACAACCAACGTCCTGACGTCAAGTCCTCCTTTGGTTGGGTGCTCAGCTACACAAGTCTTGTAAAATCTTGAAGGGGTGAGGGACAAGCTCTCTCTCTCTTTAGTGACAAGGTCTCCTTACTTAGGTAAAGCCTCATGGATACAAAGAAGGCTTCTTGCAACTCCAATCTTTTGATATCTTCCTTTCAGCATAAGTATTGCCACTAGAGTCAGAACTATCAAAACTAGCTTGCTCAAGCCATGGAGACAAGATTTTATAGAGGAAAAGGAAGAGATAAGGTGAATCCCCCACAATAATGGATTTGGCTTCATCACTTGGAAACTTCCATGGAATGGTGACAAACTACTTTCCATCCAAGGAGATTCGAAGCCAAAGCATCCTCACTTAATTTGGAGTCAGTTTGGTGAATGAGTTGGACAGAACCTTTAGAGGTTTGATTAGTTCCAAACTTTGTCCAAAATGGTTGGCGCGATTGCAACTCTGGGATAGAGCGCTAATGGCGCACCCTTTCAATAGGATTTTCCCCATTGGCACAGGCATAACACAGGGCACCAACACTAATGCAAAAAGGGCTGTTTTTAAGGGCAATGAGCAGGAGATGTCTTAAGGGCATATGAAGCTCATGTTTAGAGGTGAATAATGCAAGTGGTTTCAAGTCTTGTCACTTCTCACAAGTCCCGGAATGTGTCCTCCAAGATGCGGGAGAGGGGTAACAGGGACAGTGACATCTAATGGAAGCAAAAGTCAAGAAAAAGTCAAGTGCATCTAACGAAAACATTTCTCAGGGTGGTTTAAATTCTGGTAACACTTCCGAGGTCAACGTCGTCCAGTCCACCACGGTGGGCAAGGCCTTGGAAGGAAAGAAAAAGGAAAAGGGGAAAGGCAAAAATAAATCCGAGCAACCTAAAAAGGAATCCTCTAAACCTCCATCCGAGGAAGGAGCTAAGCGCAAACCCAAGTATCCCTGCCTCATTTGTGAGGAGGATCACTATACTAAGGACTGCCCTAGGCGGTTCGAAGTTAGTTGTTTGTTGAAGGGTGCTCCTGGGATCCCTGTGGTTCTTAAAGAGCCCTTTCCCTCTCAGAAAACTCAAATGGTGGCTGATCCATCTTCTTCTCCCTTCGGTTCCCAGGTCTTCGTGGATAGATCCATTCCCGTTAATGTAACGACTCAAGCATAGGAGTATCTGTCATCCGCCGCGAAGGAGCCAGAGGTTCCCTCAAGTGCTCCTTCGTCCAGCTCTGGTCCTCTCCATATCCAGAGACCGAGTACTGAGATGACAATCTGACCCCCTCCTAAAGGGGTACTCATAAGATCTTCTTATAATCCGAGTGCTCGTGCTGCCCAACACTATAGCATCGTAGAGGACTTAGTGCAGGCTCCGTTGGCTATGTCCGCCTTAGAGGTCCTTCAGAGCTGCCCCCCCAGAGGAAGTCACTGCTATCGGCCATCGATGGCATCGACCCAACGGACTTGGATCTGATTACCTTCGACCTCGAGAGCCATGTTCCTCGACTGCCTCATCAGATCGCTTTTCTCATTCAAGTCGTCATCAATGTAAAAACGATCCATCGTATAGTTATTGATGAAGGCACATCAACCTGCATTATGTCTATTGCTTGTTGGAAAGCGATCGGGTCCCCGACTTTGAGCCAGTCTCCAAAGACCTTGGAAGCTTTCGATGGGAGAGAATCCCATCCTTATGGTATTCTTCAACGACTACCAATCACCTTAGAAGGGAAGACTATGGAAGTAGAAGTTGAGGTTGTTGACGTAAATCTCACATATAACCTCCTTCTGGGCCAGAGTTGGACGTATGCCATGCATGTCGTGGCTTCATCCCTCTTCTGTGTCATTCGTTTCCCTCATTAGGGGAAAATTGTCACGGTTGACCAGCTTTCCTTCTTCGCTTCCTCTTTTGAGGGAAATGTACCGTTCGTTGAACATACCGCCGTTTCGTTTGAGAGTGTGGGAGCTAGGATTTTCAAAGACCCTACCCTTATGGGTGTCTTCTCCCTCCCACCTCCGAGCCTTGCTTCACTTGCTTTGGTATCGGCTCGCTCTGATCCTTCATTGCACTCTGTTGCAACCCTCGGTCCCTCCGCCCACGGGGGCATCGATCCTCTAGCTTGTAAACCTCGCTCGGCCGGGGGGCATGGGCAGATCATCAGTGATGTTGATCATTTTAAACAACAGGCCGATCAATGCCTACATTATCTAGGCTGGTTATGCATCAGTGCGATAAGGCAAATTCCTGAAAAGGGCTTGACTTGAATCAAGTATCATGTGAGCTCTCTTTTTTGTACATGCATATGCTTTTAAGAGTGTGTTGTGTTTGTGCGTGTTTATTTAGTTTTTATCTCAGTGTGTCGGCAATCACGCTGACACACTAAGATAAAAACTAAATAAACATGCACACACACAACACACTCTTAAAATCATATGCATGTACAAAAAGGATAGCTCACATGATACTTGATTCAAGTCAAGCCCTTTTCAGGACTTTTCCTTATCGCACTGATGCATAACTGGCCTAGATAATGTAGGCATCGTTCGGCCTATTGTATAAAATGATCAACAACATCGATGATCTGCCCATTCCCCCCGGCTGAGCGAGGTTTACAAGCTAGAGGATCGGTGCCCCCGTGGGCGGAGGGACCGAGGGTTGCAGCAGAGTGCAATGAAGGATCAGAGCGAGCCGAGACCAAAGCAAGTGAAGCAAGTCTCGGAGGTGGGAGGGAGAAGACACCCATAAGGGTAGGGTCTTTGAAAAGCCCAACTCCCACACTCTCAAACGGAACAACGGTATGTTCAATGAACAGTACATTTCCCTCAGAAGAGGAAGTGAAGAAGGAAAGCTGGTCAACCGTGACAATTTTCCCCTGATGAGGGAAACGAATGACACGGAAGAGGGATGAAGCCACGAAACGCATGGCATACGTCCAACTCTAGCCCAAAAGGAGGTTATATGTGAGATTTGCGTCAACAACGTCAACTTCTACTTCCACAGTCTTCCCTTCTAAGGTGATTGGTAGTCATTGAAGAATACCATAAGGAAGGGATTCTCTCCCATCGAAAGCTTCCAAGGTCATTGGAGACTGGCTCAGAGTCGGGGACCTGATTGCTTTCCAACAAGCAATAGACATAATGCAGGTTGATGCACCTTCATCAATAACTGTACAATGGATCGTTTTGGAATTGATGACGACTTGAATGCGAAAAGCGATCTGATGAGGCAGTCGAGGAACATGGCTCTTAAGGTCGAAGGTAATCAAATCCGAGTCCGCTGGGTCGATGCCACCGATGGCTAGTAACAGGGACTTCCTCTGGGAGGGGCAGCTCTGAAGGACCTCTAAGGCAGACATAGCTAACGCAACCTGCGCTAAGTCCTCTACGATGCTATAGTGTTGGGCAGCATGAGCATTCAGATTATAAGAAGATCTTCTGAGTACCCCTTTAGGAGGGGGAAAAGTGACAAATTACTGTGTAGCAGAAGCCCCAAATTTTTTTTTTCGGGGGGAACCCCCAAATTTTAGGCACCGAGTGGAAACCCGAAATTTTGGGTGTGAGGGCATGGCATGGAAACCCCAATTATTCCCATGCTTGGGCACCTTTTTCGTCGCAACATGGAAAACTCAAATTTTGGGCATCGGGGTACGACGTGGAAACCCAAAAATATTGGGCATTGGAGCGCGACATGGAAACCCTATTTTTCCCGGGATTCGGTTCCTTTTCCGTCACGGCGTGGAAACCCCAAATTTCCTGCCCCCCAGCAATAAAAAATTGTCGTCTGGAGGAAGAGGCAAAGGCACGAGAGTGGGAGGGTTGTCTAGATTTGTTTGTGACAAGAGAAAAGCTATGAATCGAGGTGACCAAGGGTTGAATCTCAGTGGATCATGGTAGCAAGGCCACTCTACCACTTACAATACCCTGTCACGTATTTAAGTCATCTGCAAAGGATTCTTGTCAACGACCATTTCGAATTGAACTTGAAAGCTGCCCCGACCGAGATGCTTCATGGTTGTGGTTTGCAAATGACACGGGCCTGTAGGGGTGACAAAGTGATGCCCCTACTGTGGGTTTAGATACAGTCGAAGAGTGAAATGCACCACTTCTATCATGGATTCTAACTTAGAGGCGTTCAGTCATCATCCAACACATGGTAGCTTTGCACCACTAGGTTTTCAGCCAAGCGCGATGACCAATTGTGTGAATCAATGGTTATTCTTGTACTAAGTTGAATTACTATTATGGTGTAGTTCATCAGTAGGGTAAAACTAACCTATCTCATGATGGTCTAAACCTAGCTCACATTCCCTATTGGTGGGTGAACAATCCGACGCTTGGTGAATTCTACTTCACAATGATAGGGAGAGCCAACATCGAAGGGTCAAAAAGCAACGTCGCCATGAACGCTTGGCTACCACAAGCTAGTTATCCATGTGGTAACTTTTTGGACACCTCTAGCTTAAAATTCCGAAAATAAAGGATCGATAGGCCAGACTTTCACAATTTGTATTTTTACTGAAAATCAAAATCAAATGAGCTCTTACCCTTTTTTTCCACACGAGATTTTTGTTCTTGTTGAGGTCATCTTAGGACACCTGCGTTATCTTTTAAAAGATGTGCTGCCCCAGCCAAACTCCCCACCTGACAATGTCTTTCGTTCAAATTGACCCACCGAAATGTGACTTAAGGTCAAAAACAGGGGAAGTGCCCCATCTCTGACCCACGGAATAAGGCGCAGACCCCTAGGCCCAACCCTTAGAGCCAATCCTTTTCCCAAAGTTACAGATCCGTTTTTCCGACTTCCCTTACCTACATTTTTTTATTGACCAAAGGTTGTTCGCCTTGGAGACCTGATGTGGTTATGAGTACGACCAGGCATGAACAGTAATCGATCCTCCAGATTTTCAAGGGCCACTGAGGGTGCACCGGACACCGCAAGACGTGCAGTACTCTTCCAGCTACTGGACCCTATCTCCGGGTGGACCGATTCCAGGGTGGGAAATCTATTAAAAAGAAAATATAACTCTTCCCGGGGCCCTCGATGATGTCTCTGGATTTCCTAATGTTGCCGCTCACCGCCATGTCCCGGTTCGGGAATATTAACTCGATTCCCTTTCAATGCTCATACAGAGCGCACCCTTGATATAAGGCTTCCCCATCTCTTAGGATCGACTAACCCATGTCCAATTGTTGTTCACATGGAACCTTTCCCCACTTCAGTCTTCAAAGTTCTCATTTGAATATTTGCTACTACCACCAAGATCTGCACCGGAAGCTGATTCACCCAAGCTCACGCCCGAGGTTTCTCAATGACCCCCATGTCCTCCTACTCATCAGAGCCAGGCAATTTCTCTGACGGTCGAGTATAGGTTGCGTGCTTCAGCACCATCCATTTTTAGGGCTAGATGATTCGGTAGGTGAGTTGTTACACACTCCTTAGCGGATTTCGACTTCCATGATGACCGTCCTGCTATCTTAATCCACCAACACCCTTTGTGGGATCTAGGTTAGTGCGTAATTTGGCACTGTAACTCAACTTTTAGTTCATCCCACGTCGCCAGTTCTACTTACCAAAAATGGCCCACTTGGAGCTCTCGATTCCATGGCGCAACTCAATGGAGCAGTCGCACCCTCTTACCTATTTAAAGTTTGAGAATAGGTCAAGGGCGTTATGCCCCTAATGCCTCTAATTATTTGTTTTACTCGATAAAACTCGCACGTGAGCTCTATCTATCCTGAGGGAAAGTTCGGAGGAAACCAACTACTAGATTGTTCGATAAGTTAACTTTGGCTTCGCCCTGATCAGGCATAGTTCACCATCTTTCGGGTCCCAACAAGTGTGCTCACACTTGAACCCTTCGCATAAGATCAAGATCGGTCAACGATGCACCCCCACAAGAGAGGGGATCTTGCTCATCAACTTCCTTGCACCTCGCAGGCTTTGAAACTCGGTGACTCGCACACATGTTAGACTCCTTGGTCCATGTTTCAAGACGATTCAAATGGAAAGCCCGCCAACCAATACCATGAGCGCACAAGTGCACATGGCCTGCCACAAGGGTGCATGCTTCTTTTTTCGACCACCGCAATGGCAAACCGATAGGAAGTAATCCACTTGCACTTGTGACGATGCAGTAGCCCATGTTGGTTTTCACCTCAAGTCGAGCAGCAGACTAGCCTGAGCCATTCCACATCCGACCGAGATGCATCGATAGCCTCCATCTGCTTCCCTCCCAACAATTTAAAGCACTCTTTAACTCTCTTTTCAAAGTCCTTTTCATATTTCCCTCGCGGTACTTGTTCGCTATGAGTCTCTCGCCCATATTTAGCCTTGGATGAAATTTACCACCCAATTAGGGTTGCATTCCCAAACAACACGACTCACCAACAACACCTCGTGATGTGGCAAGGTTCTAGCCCGATGGGGTTATCACCCTCTCAGGCGCCCCCTTCCAAGGGACTTGCCCAAGTCCACCGCTAAGGATGCTTCTACAGACTACAATTCAGGCGATGTTGCCGCCCGATTTTCATGCTGGGCTCTTCCTAGTTTTCTCGCCACTACTAGGGGAATCCTTGTAAGTTTCCTTTCCTTTGCTTAATTGTATGCTTAAACTTAGTGGGTATTCTCACCTGAGTTTAGGTCACAAAGTTGGAGCTAAATTCACCCTACCCAATGGGAGGACAAGAGAGAGAAAAGCAAGTTCGAACGATGCCACACAAATCTCGCATCAGCTAACACCGATTGCCCATTCAAGGGGACAAGATCACTGCTCGTCGATGCACGCCACAAAACATTGCTTGAGGTATTTCAGCCAACCGCACCACATTGGGCACAGACGACAAACTCCGCTTCTCCCTAACATATTGTAGGGAGCACATTTGAATGGGATGTGATGCCCAAATAGATGTGTCCTCGACAGAGGCCTCGGGCACAAAATGCATTAAAAAACTCGATGATTCACTGGATTCTACAATTCACACTAAGTATCACATTTCGCTACGTTCTTCATCATAACAAGAGCCTAGATATCCATTGTCGAGTCTTTTTCACGTATTACTGAAATTTTTTCCAGAACATTGAATAGGGGCAACCCCCACAACCAATGTAAGGCTAAGGGCTAAAAGGAGGAAAAACGAATGAAAGAAAGAGAAACAAAGGTTCCTCCCCCCCTCACAGGAGGAGGCACAAATAGAGAATAGTCTCCCTGAGCCCCACACCCTCATAAAAAGGGGGGAAATGCATGGAACAGCAATCGAGAAGGACTAGGGTGGCCAACCCTGGAGCTCGCACTGCTTTTAGTCCTTCCTAAACACCAATCCACAACAATTCCCCCTTTTCTCCGTAAAGTTAGGGACCAAAAGGAAGAAGGGAAGAAAACAAAGTGAAAGAAATAGAGATCAAACGTGGCTATCGACTCACAAGGGGAGGCTCAAACAAAGCACAAGCCTCCCAAGCCCTGTGCCTTCACAAAAAGGGGGGAATTGAAGGGGAAAATGATCGAGGAGGACTAGGGTGGCCAGCTTGGGAGCTCGCACTACGTTTCGTCGTTCCCAAACACCAATCCACAACAATTCCACCTTTTCTCCGTAAAGCTAGGGGCCAGAAGGAAGAAGCGAAGAAAACAACATGAAAGAAAGGGACATCAACCATGGTTACCATCTTACAAGGGGAGGGCTTCAAACAAAGAACAAGCTTTCCCTAACCCCATGCCTTCGCAAAAAGGGGGAATTGTAGGGGACAACAGTCGAGAAGGACTAGTGTGTCCACCCCGGGAACTCGCACTGCATTTCGTCCTTCCCCAACACCAATCCACAACAATCCCACCTTTTCTCCATAAAGCTAGGCGCCGAACATAAGAAGGGAAGAAAACAACATGAAAGAAATATAGATATCAAATGTGTCTACCAGCTCACAACGGGAGGCTCAAACAGAGAACAAGCTTCCCCAACCATGTGCCTTCGCAAAAAGGGGGGAATTGCAGGGGATGATGTTCTAGAGGGACTAGGGTATCCACCCGCAGAACTTGCATTGCTTTTCGTCCTTCCTGAACACCAACCCACAAAAATCCCACCTTTTCTCCATAAAGCCGGGGGGCAAAAGCAAGAAGGGAAGGAAAAAACATGAAGGCAAGAGATATCAAACATGGCTACCAGCTCAGAAGTGGAGGCTTAAATAGAGAACAAGCTTCCCAAACCCGACACCTTTGCAAAATTGGGTGAACTGCGGGGGACGACGATCGAGAAGGACTAGGGTGGCCACCACAGGAGCTCACATTGCTTTTCGTCCTTCCTGAACACCAATCCACAACAATCCCACCTCTTCTCCACAAAGCTAAGGGCAAAATGAAGAAGGGAAGAAAACAACACCAAAGAAACAAAGATCCCAAGAAAATAGAGAAGCTTAATAACATGCTGAGTAGATGTCCGCTAACCAAAAAGAAATCAAATAAGGCACCCAATCAAAAAGCATCCCACCTCTTCACACATTCTCACATACATTATGTCATAACACCCTTTCTAGATTTACAACATAAAAAACAACAATCAAATAAACAAGCAAATAAATCACAACCTAAACTTGACCATTAGAAAAGACAAGGGCTGTAATGACACTAGTGTCTAGAGCACGTTATTGAGAGGAAAAATATCCCCCAACCTGGCACAAGACTTCAAATGACAAATAGACTACTAATAACAAACCCACCCTGATGTTGCACCCCTCCATGTACAAAACACCCAACAACCTTTCCGGTGAGGAAGTCAACGGGGGTCAAGAATCAAACTCCAAAGAGGAGTTGTCACAGGCCAACACTCAATGCTAGAGAAATCTGTGGGCCACAAATACATCAATGGTGCAAGGCCACTAAAGAGAGGGACGTCTGCAAATCGCACACCATGAAACAAAGAAATGACCAAGTCCCACAAAAAACCCACAATCCAAAGGGAGGAACAAAGACACAACCCGCTACTTCTTTTTCCCTTAGAAGGGGAGTGGCTCACGAGAGGATGATGAATTCCCTCGACAGTAAAGGCACGAGATAAGATTGCCACCCTCATGCCCATTGGCTGGGAAAATTGCGATCTCGATGGAGTTCAGACAAAGGGAGGGGTTTTTCATTACTTGGACACCCAACCCTTCCGTGAAGGCATGTCAAGAAATGGTCGAGAGGGACTAGGGTGGCTAGCCCAATGTGTTGAACCACTCTTCATCCATCCCATACTGATGCCACCTCAACAATTTCCCCTCACGGAAGGTTTGAGCTACCAGGCGTGCACATGACCACTCCCTCGACCCAACCACCAACAAAAAAGCTCAACAAATTAACACATCAACCACCGACGCCTTTTCGAGAGAACCAACTATGGAAGCCCGCACCCTTGACCCATGCCTTCAAATGAACAAAAGACTGAGAACCGCCGCTATGAATGAGTCTGAATTTATCCATCGTATTTCCCAAGCACCTCAACTACAGCAACCATGCCAAGCTGAACAGATCGTCGAAAGGGATCCCAAGAAACAAGCTTCCGAACCCCTACAGAAACACATTGGGGGAAAGAAAAACAAAGGATGGGTGGGACAAGCACAAGCATGGCTTGCAAGCACACATGCAAAAACAAGCGTTACCTCAAGACAAGAAACCAATAATGTTCCCACCAAGCACCAAACCTGCTCCCCTAGAGACACACCACACAGTCCCACATTGTAATCGGAAGCCAACCAAACCGAACCAAAAAAGAAAACCCCTGCTATCAATTATCCTACTACAGGTTCACCTACGGTAACCTTGTTATGACTTCTCCTTCCTCTAAATGATAAGGTTCAATGAACATCTCATGATGTCGATGGCAGTGAACCACCATCGTCGACGCAATCCGAACACTTCACCGGATCATTCAATCGGTAGGAGCGATGGCCGGTGTGTGCAAAGGGTAGGTACGTAGTCAACACGACTTGATGACACGCGCATACTAGGAATTCTTTGTTGAAGACCAATAATTGCAATGGTCTATCCCCATCACGATGCAATTTGAGAATATTTCATGATCCTCTCAAACTAGGAAGAAAAACTCATTGGCTGCATCAATGTAGCGCATGTGTGGCCGAGAACATCTAAGGGCATCACAAACTTGTTATTGCCTCAAAATTCCATGGCCTAAACGGCCATAGTCCCTCTAAGAAGCTAGCCACAAAGGGGAACCTCCGCGTAGCTAGTTAGTAGGCTAAGGTCTCATTTGTTATCAAAATTAACCAGACAAATCGCTCCACCAACTAAGAATGGTCATACACCACCACCCATAGAATCAAGAAAGCGTTCTCAATTTGTCAATCCTTACTATGTCTGGACCTGGTAATTTTCCCCGTATTGATTCAAATTAACCCACAGGCTCCACTCTTGGTGGTGCCCTTCCATCAATTCCTTTATGTTTCAGCCTTGCGACCATACTCCCCCCTAAACCCAGACACTCTGATTTCTTAGAAGGTGTTGGCGGAGTCCTTAGAGAAACATCTGCTGATCCCAGGTCGACATCGTTTATGGTTGAGACTAGGACGGTATCTGATTGTCTTTGAGCCCCCAACTTTCATTCTTGATTAATGGAAACATCCTTGGAAAATTCTTTTGCAGTGGTCTAATTTTCATAAATCTAAGAATTTGACCTCTGACAATGAAATACAAATGCCCCTGACAATCCCTATTAATCATTACTCCAGTCTCGAAGGCCAACACAATAGGACCAGACTCCTATCATGTTATTCCATGCTAATGTACTCAAAGCATAAGCTTGCTTTGAGCACTCTAATTTTTTCAAACTAACAACATCAGAGCTGTGACCCAGCCAATTAAGGCCAGGAGCACGCCGCTGACCAAAGGGATGGAAGGGCAGGTGCACACCGAGTAGGCGGACCGACCTTTAAGACCCAAGATCCAAATACGACCTTTTTAACTACAACAACTTAAATATACGCTATTGGAGCTAGAATTACCATGGTTGCTTGCACCAGACTTACCCTCTGATGGATCCTCATTAAGTGACTTAGATTGTACTCATTCCAATTACCAAACTCGATGAGCCCGGTATTGTTATTTATTGTCACTACCTCCCCATGTCAGGATTGGGTAATTTGCACGCCTTCTGCCTTCCTTGGACGTGGTACTCTTTTCTCAGGCTCCCTCTCTGGAATCGAACCCCAATTCTCTGTCACCCGTCACCACCATGGTAGGCCTCTATCCTACCATCGAAAGTTGATAGGGCAGAAATTTGAATGAAGCATCACCAACACAAGGGTTGTGTAATCCGTCGAGTTGTCATGATTCACCGGAGAAGTAGGCAAGACCGTATCGGCCTTTTACCTAAAAAATGCATCCCTTCCAAAGAGTCAGGACTTGGTGCACGTATTAGATATAGAATTACAATGGTTATCCGAGTAGTATGGTACCATAAAAAAAACTATAATTGATTTAATGAGCCATCCGCAGTTTCACAGTCTAAATTAGTTCATACTTCAAAGGGAATTCTAGGTGCTTTCTCACCAAGAGCTAACCTGAACACCCATCAAGTCAAAGAGATGTAAAAATATCATGTAAAACTTTTATGACTTGCACCTCTTGCATCCCAAGAAGGAGCACACGTAACATGGCAAGGACATGGCAAACAAATGGGTAAACCTGCTGAGCCACAATGCACCAAGGCCACTCCAGAGTTTGCAACCATGCCCCAACCAACAAGAAAATGAGTGATCACTCAACCACTCCCTTAGAAATGATGCCTCCAAAAGCCTCCATGCCCTGCAGCAAGGCCACCTAGGAGTCCACCCGGATAGTAGCAACGGTGGACCTCGATCTCCCAATCGCATGTAGCAACCTCGATGCAAAGGAAACAAATGGAGAATGACCAACCACACAACCTCTATATTATAAATGAGCCCCAACCCTCCCCGCACCGCACTAAAGCCACCTAGGAATCCACCCAGGCAACAGAAATGATGGACCTCGATCTCCCAATCACCTGCAGTAGCCTCAATGTGAAGGAAAAGGGAGTAAATAAAAAGAGGATGACTAACTGCAAATCCTATCATAGAGAGGCCATATGAGCCTCCCCACCACAGATCGATGCCACCTAGGAGTCCACCCGCACAGTAGCAATAGTGGACCTCAATTGGATGATTGCCTACGGTAGCCTCAACAAAAATGCAAAGGAAGGAAATAATACAAGACAAACCGAGAATGCAACCTCCCTTAGAAATGTCCCCCCAACCCTCCCCTCCCCGCACAAAGGCCACCTAGGAGTCCACCTAGACAGCAGCAATAATGGACCCCGATCACATGATTGCCCGTGGTAGCCTCAATGTAAACGAAATAGAAGGAAATAAAACAATACCATCCGAGTCAACAAACTCTCTTAGAAATTCCCCCCGACCCTCCTCGTCGTGCACCGAGGCCACCTAAGAGTCGACCCAGACAGTAGCAATGGTGGACCTTGATCACTTAACTGCCTGTGGCAACCACGATGTAAAGGCAAAGGAAGGAAATAAATGCAAATCAAGAAGCTCGCTACACAATACAAGAACATATCCAAATAGGAGGAGGGATGAGGCATCTTCGCACCCCATGCACCCTACGTACAGGCAACCTAGGAGATTTCCCACAGCTTTACCAACTCAACAATGAATAATTTTCCAAAGGAGGGAGGTCAAAGCATAACACCTCAAAATCCTTCTTCTAGATAGCCCCCACCATCAACGTAGCAAGGCTCCTCCCCATTGGACCACGAACGCATACACAATTGAAACAACAAATGCCCCCAAACCCTCCCCTCCCTGCACAGAGGCCACCTAGGGGTCCACCCGGACAGCAACAATGATTGACCTTGATCACATGATCGCCTGTGGTAGCCTCAATGCAAGGGAAATGGAAGGAAATAAAAAATGGCCAACCGAACCCACAACCTCTCTTGGAAATGCCACCCCGACCCTCCCCGTCATGCACCAAGGCCACCTAGGAGTCCACCCGAACAACATCAATGGTGAAGCTCGATCACTTGACCACCTACGGCAACCACGATGCAAAGGAAAAGGAAGGAAATAAATGCAAATCAAGAGGCTAGCTACACAATACAAGAACATATCCAAATAGGAGGAAGGATAGGGCAGCTTTGCACCCCATGCACCATATGTATAGGCAACCTAGGAGATTCCCACAACTTTACCAACTTGACAATGAATAATTTTCCCGTACGGCCACCTCCATGCAAAGGAGGGAGGTCGAAGCATTCCACCTCGAAATCCTTCTTCCAGATAGCCCCCACCATCGATGTAGCAAGCCTCCTCCCCATTGGATGGCAAGCGCATACACAATTGAAACAACAAATGCCCATAAACATTGTGACTTAACATTTCCAACTGCAAAAGCCTACCATGCACGCAAGATGTAAGGAAAAGGCCAACCAATCGATCAGACATATGGGACAACATGTTTATAAAAACCTCAAAGCCAACAGAACCACGAACAATGTGCACTTTGAAAGGAATTCCAACCCTTAACTTTACAATAAAGAGAACAGCCCCTCACACCACCTGACGGAAAAAGAAAGTAAGAGGGAGGGTAGGTGGTTTACAACCAAAACACTTCCACATCCCTCTTAAATGTATGCATCTCAACCGACAATTCCAACACAAAAGGAGTACAAGCACAAGAAACCGGCACCATAAACAATTGAATAATGAAGAGGCTAGCCATCACAGGGAGCCACACCACAACAACCCATACAACTCCGAGAACTAAGAGCAGAAGGGGAATTATTCACATATGCCTCCTGGGACAAGCATGACCAACATTACTACTCATGTGCTACCGAGTGGGTATGGAGAGAAGATGAAAATCGGCCACCCTAAAAATGACCCAAGGCCATTGTTGAGACAAACCCGAAAAACCAACTCAATTACCAACCCACCTTTCACACCAAAAGAAAAACCCTCCCCACCAAATAGGGAGGAGGTGAGCAATATAACAAGGAGCCAATTTCAATGGAGCCACACATGGCTACCTAGCCCAATCAAAATTTTCTATTCGCAACAACCGAGGGGCATGATAATGACATAGGCATGATAGTGTTTTTGGTCTTCCATCTGGGACCACAACAACGAAGGCTCAAAGGAGTGTCGAGCAAACTTTTAACATTTTTATCATTCAAATGGGTAAGAGGGATGGGGATGAGCATGACCAACATTACCACTCATGAGCTACCGAGTGGGGATGGAGAGAAGATGAAAATCGGCCACCCTACAAATGACCCAAGGCCATCGTTCGGCCAAACCCGACAAAACAACTCAATTACCAACCCACCTTTCACAATGAAAGAAAACATATCACTTGTATCATTTGGATGGGCACGAGGGACCAGGATGAGCCAGGGAGCCACACCACAACAACCTATACAACTCCAAGAACTTAGAGAGCATAAGGGGAATTGTTCACATATGCCTCCCAGGATGAGCATGGCCAACATTACTGCTCATGTGCTACCGAGTGGGGGGTGGAGAGAAGATGAAAATCAGCCACCCTATGACCCAAGGCCATCGTTCAGTCAAACCTGAAAATACAACTCAATTACCCACCCACCTTTCACACAAAAAGAAAACTTGTCACATGAATATTTTGGATGGGCACGAGGGGACTAGGATGAGTCAGGGAGCCACACCACAACAACCCATACAACTCCAAGAACTTAGAGAGCAGCAGGGAAATTGTTCACATATGCCTCCCAGGATGAGCATGGCCAACATTACCGCTCATGTGCTACCAAGTGGGGATGCAGAAAAGATGAAAATCGGCGACCCTACAAATGACCCAAGGCCATCATTCAGGCAAACCTGAAAACACAACTCAATTACCAACCCACCTTTCACACGGAAAGAAAACCTATCACTGGTATCATTTGGGGGAGCACGAGGGGACTAGGACGAGCCAAGGATCCACACCACAACAACCCATACAACTCTAAGAACTTAGACAGCAAAATAGGAATTGTTCACATATGCTTCTCGAGATGAGAATGGTAAACATTACCACTCATGTGCTACCGATTGGGGATGGAGTGAAGATGAAAATCGGCCACAGTACAAATGACCCAAGGCCATTGTTCAGGCAACCCCAAAAAAAAAAAAAAAAAAAAACTCAATTACCAACCCACCTTTCACATGGAAAGAAAACTTGTCACTCGTATCATTTGGATGGGCACGAGGGGAATAGGACGAGCCCGGGAGCCACACCACAACAACCTATATAACTCCCCAAGAACTTGGAGAGAAGAAGGGGAATTGTTCACATATGCCTCCCGGCACGAGCATGGCAAACCTTATAGATGACCCAAGGCCATCCTTTAGGCAAACCTGAAAAAGCAACTCAATTACCAACGCACCTTTCACATGAAAAGCTGATCGAGGAACGAAGGCGAAAATGGCCAACATTACCGCTTGTGTGCTACCGAGCAGGGATGGAGAGTAGATGAGAATCAACCACCCTACAAATGACCCAAGGCCATCCTTCAAGAAAAACCAAACAAACATCTCAATTACCAGCCCATTTTTCACACGAAAAGCAAGAACCAAATGAGTTTACATGGGTACCCTCATAGGACCCGACTCGAGCGAAACGAATGAGTTTTCATGGTGCCCTCACATGACATGACACGACACGACCCAACCCAACCCGACATGGCCTGACATAGTTTACATGCACACCCACACACAACCAAAATGAAGGCACAAGTGAGAATCGGGAAAATGAGCTACAAGAATGTGCACAAAGCCCACCTCCTGTCACAACTTAGCAATTTTGATACAAGCTCATGTGCTCAGGCACACCCTCACACTAAAAAAAAATGCCTAAACAAGTTTACATGGACGCCCTCAAATGACCCACCCGAACGAGTTGACATGAACGCCCTCAAACGACCCACCCGAACGAGTTGACATGAACGCCCTCAAACGACCCACCCGAACGAGTTTATATGGGCACCCACACGACCGTAATGAAGGGACAAGGGAGAGTCGGGCAAACGAGCTGCACAAACTTTCACAAAGCCAAGCTCAAGTCATAACTTAGCATTTTTGATATGGGCTCGTTCCCCTGCATGCACCCTCGCCCGACTGCCTGAACGAGTTTACACAGATGCCCTTGCCCGACCCGCCCGAATGACCCGCCTGAACGAGTTGACACGGACACCCTCAAACGACCCTCCCAAACGAGTTTACATGGGTGCCCAGACGACCGAAACGAAGGGATGAGGGAGATTCAAGAAAACGAGATGCACGAATGCGCACAAAGCCAACCTAGGGTCGCAACTTAGCATTTTTTTATATGGGCTCATTCGCCCAGGCACACCCTCACCCGACCCACTTGAATGAGTTTACATGGGCACCCACATGACCATAACGAAGGGATAAGAGAGATTCAGGAAAACGAGCTACATGAACATGCACAAATCCAACCTCGGGTCACAACTTAGCATTTTTTATATGAGCTCGTTCGCATGGGGCCACCCCTTCTCGACCTGCCTAAACGAGTTCACACAGACGCCCTCGTCCAACGTGCCCGAAATAGTTGACACGGATGCCCTCAAACAACCCGCCCGAACGAATTTACATGGGAGCCCACATGATCGAAATGAAGGGACAAGGGAGAGCCGGGCAAACAAGCTGCATGAACGTGCACAAAGCCAACCTTAGGTCACAACTTAGCATTTTTGATACAGGCTCATTTTCCCAGGCGCGCCCTTGCCCAACCTGCCCAAATTAGTTCACATGGATGCCCTCGCCCGACCTACCCAAACGAGTTGACACGAACTCCCTCCAACAACCCACCCAAACAAATTTACATGGGAACCCACACAACCGAAACGAAGGGACAAGGGAGAGTCAGGCAAACAAGCTGCACAAATGTGCACAAAGCCAACCTCGGGTCACAACTTAGAATTTTTGATACGGGATCGTTCACCCGCGTGTGCCTTCCTTGACCCGCCTGAATGAGTTCACACGGACACCCTCACTCGACGCGCCCAAATGACGCACCTGAACAAATATACATGGGCACCCACACGACTGAAACGAAGGGACAAGGGAGAGCTAGGCAAATGAACTGCATGGACATGCACAAAGGAAACCTTGGGTCACAACTTAGCATTTTTGATACGAGCTTGTTCACCTGGGCAAGCCCTTGCTCGACCCACCCAAATGAGTTCACACGGATGCCCTCGCCCGACCCACCCGAACGAGTTCACACGAACGACCTCGCCCGACCTACCCGAACGAGTTGACACAAACGCCCTTAAACGACCCACCTGAACGAGTTTACATGGGCGCCCACACGACCAAAACAAAGGGACAAGGGAGAGTCGGGCAAAAGAGCTACATGAATGTGCACAATGCCAACCTTGGGTCACAACTTAGCATTTTTCATACAGGCTCGTTCGCCCAAGTGCACCCTCGCCGGACCCGCTCGAACGAGTTCACATGGATGCCCTCGCCCAACCTGACCGAACGACCCACCCAAACGAGTTGACACAGATGCCCTCAAATGATTCGCTTGAATGAGTTGACATGTATGCCCTCAAATGACCCGCCCGAACGAATTTACATGGGCGCCCACACGATCGAAATGAAGGGACAAGGGAGAGTTCGGAAAACAAGCTGCATGAATGTGCACAAAGCCAACCTTTGGCCACAACTTAGTATTTTTGATATGGGCTCGTTTGCCCGGGTGCGCCCTCAACCAACTCGCCCAAACGAGTTCACATGGGTGCTCTCACTCGACCCGCCCGAACGAGTTCACACGGACGCCCTCACCCGACTTGCCCAGTTGACCCACCTGAACGAATTTACATGGGTGCAAACATGACCGAAATGAAGGGACAAGGGAGAGTCAGGAAAACAAGATGCACGAACGTACGCAAAGCCAACCTCGGCTCACAACTTTGCATTTTTGATATGGGCTCGTTCGCCCGAGCGCACCCTCACCCGACCCACCCGAACAAGTTTACACGGACACCCTCACCCAACCCGACCGAATGACCTGCCCAAACGAGTTGACACAGACACCCTTAAACGACCCACTCAAATGAGTTTACATGGGCACCCACACGATCGAAACGAAGGGACAAGGGAGAGGCGAGCAAACAAGCTGCACAAATGTGCACAAAGGCCACCATGGGTCACAACTTAACATTTTTGATATGGACTCATATGCTAGGGTGCGCCCTTGCCTAACCCGCCCAAACAAGTTTACACGGAGGCTCTCGCCTGACTCGCCCGAACGAGTTTGCACAGATGCCCTCGAATGACCCACCCGAATGCTAATCCACAACAATCACACCTTTTCTACGTAAAGGTAGGGGCCAAAAGCAAGAAGGGAAGAAGAAAACATGAAGGCAAGAGATATCAAATGTGGCTACGAGCTCAGAAGGGGAGGCACAAACAGAGAACAAGCTTACCAAACCCTGTGCCTTCACAAAAAGGGGGGAACTACAAGGGACAGTGATCGAGAAGGACCAAGGTGGCCACCCCGGGAACTCGCACTACCTTTCATCCTTCTCGAACATCAATCCACAACAATCCCACCTCTTCTCCACAAAACTAGGGCAAAAGGAAGGAGGGATGAAAACAACACCAAAGAAACAAAGATCCCGAGAAAAGAGAGAAGCTCAATAGCACGCCGAGTATATGTCTGCTAACCAAAAAGAAATCAAACAAGGCACCCAATCAAAAAGCATCCCACCTCTTCACACCCTCCCACATACATTATGTCACAACACCCTTTCTAGCTTTACAACATAACAAACAACAATAAAAAGACCAAGCAAATAAATCACAACCTAAACTTGACCACAAGAAAAGACAAGGGCCAAAATGAGACCAGTGTCTAGAGACCATTACTGCGAGATAAACAACCCCCCAACCTAGCACAAGGCTTCAAATGACAAATAGACTACTAATAACAAACCCACCCCGCTGTTGCACCCCTCCATGTACAAAACACCCAACAACCTTTCCAGCGAGAAAGTCAATGGGGGTCAAGAATCAAACTCCAAAGAGGAGTTGTCACGGACCGACACTCAATGCTGGAGAAAGTTGTGGGCCACAAATACATCAATGGTGCAAGGCCACTAAAGAGAGGGACGTCCCCAAAGATTGCACCACGAAACAAAGAAATGACCAAGTCCCACAAAAAACCCATAATCCAAAGGGAGGAACAAAGACACAACCCTCTACTTCTTTTTCCCTTAGAAGGGGAGTGGCTCATGAGAGGACAGGCAATTCCCTCGATGGAAAAGGCACGAGATAAGATTACCACCCTCATACCCTTTGGCTAGGAAAATTTTGATCTCAATGGAGGGCAGGAAAAGGGAGGGGTTTTTCATTACCTGGACACCCAACCCTTCCGTGACGGCATGTCGAGTAATGATCGAGAGGGACTAGGGTGGCTAGCCCAATGGGTTGAACCGCTCTTCATCCATCCCATACTAACCCCACCCTGACAATTTCTCCTCATAGAAGGTTTGAGCTACTAGGCGGCCACGCGAACACTCCCTCGAACCAACCACCAGCAAAAAAACTCACCCAAGCAACACATCAACCACCGTCGCCTTTTTGAGAGAAACAACTATGGAAGCCCGCACCCTTGGCCCATACCTTCCAACGAACAAAAGACTGAGCATTGCCGCTATGAATGAGTCTAAATTTATCCATCATATTTCCCAAGAACCTCAACTGCAGCAACCATGCCCCGTCGAACAGATAGTCAAAAGGGCTCCCAAGAAACAAGCTTCTGAACCCCCTGCAGAAACACATTGGGGGAAAGAAAAACTAAGGATGGGTGGGACAAGTACAATCATGGCTTGCAAGCACACACGAAAAAACAAGCATTACCTCAAGACAAGCAACTAGCAATGTTCCCGCTTGTTGTGGAGGTAAATCCCCTTTGCGGATAGAGGCGATCCCTACTAGCCCAAATGGGGTCTAGCAACAATCAAACAATGCTAACACGTAGGTTCCTAATTGCAAATTAAAGACCAATGATGAGGGCCTACCTGGAGTCCAACGCTAGTACATGTGGAAGAGTCGACGCTCCCGTTCCTTTGCTCCAGCTGGTCACGATCCCCACGATCCTCCTGAATGGACACCTGCACATGCAAAGAAAGGCACAAACACAAGCATAAAATCCAATAGATTCAAGTATATATCAGTCAGAAAGGATATAACTCAATCATCATTACAAAGACAATAAGAGTGGAACCATAATGATAGTCGTCTATTATTGATAAACAAAGAAGAATATAACCATAATTCTGACGTCAAAGCCTCTTTTGGTTGGGTGATCAGCAGCACATGCCTTGCAAAGCTTGTTGGGAATGGTGAACAAGCCTCTCTCTCCTTGTTTACTTGGACAAGAATTTCCTCACTTTAGATTTGGCCTTATGGGAATGAAGAAGGCTTCTTGTAGCATGAACTTAGAAATTCTCAGACTTTGGGACTTCAAAATAGAACTACAACTAGCTTGTCAAAGTCAAAAGGACAAGCTTTTATAGGTAGAGGAGAAGGAGTTAGGATCATCCACAATATTCACGGGATTGGATTTATCACTAAGAAGCTTCCATGAGAAGGTGGCAAACAACTTCCCTTCTATGGAGATTCGAAGCCAAACTAAACCAAGTCAAGATGGATTCAATTGATGAGTGGGTTAGGAAGAACCTTCGGATGTTTGTTTGTTAAAAACATTACCCAACTTGGCTGGTGCGAGTGTGACTCTGAGACAGAGTGCCAGCTGGCATGCCCTTTTTGGAGGATTTCCCCCATTGGTGCGAGTGACACACAGTGAAACCGCACCAATGGAAAAAGGGATATTGTTATGGGTATTTTGCTGAAGATGTCTTTAGGGCATATGAAGTTCATACTTAGGGGAATACAATGCAAGTGTTTCCAGGTCATGTCACTTCTCACAGGTCCTAGAATGAGTCCTCCAATATGCGGGAGAAGGGGTAACAGGGACGGTGACAAATTGCTGTGTAACAGATGCCCCCTAAAGCATGAGGCCAGAGAGAGAGAGAGGGGTGAAATGCTTTACAAGAACATATCCAACCGAAAACACTGCTGCCGGAAAACCTGCGTGGAGAAGTACAACTGATATCTCAAGTACATGATATATGTGGTATGGGCACAACCATCCATAGCAGAGTACATAAGAATCTAGATCCAAGGTATGGACGCAGCCATCCAGTGAGGATCGATAAACAGACTCAGGCATGGTCGCAACCATCTAGTGAATGAGTCATGTAATAATCATAATAATCCACAAAATTGCAACCTGGATCCCAACAAACAAAATCTAGGGTCTTGTGCTCCATCTCAACCCAAACAAAGTACAAGTTCAAGCATGCAAATATGGGAGTCGAAGTCGAACATGTAGGAACATCGTTTGATTACCAACCAATGATGAAAACTGTTAACAGACGCGAGAGGTACCACCAATAATGACAATGGCCCTCAAGGTACTATAGGTACAATCTACAGTGTGCGAATCAGTGAGCCGGCATCAAACACCCATAGAATCATTCGATCGGAGATCAATGATGAAAACCTCACGTCGAACATGAAGAACCTACCATTGAGGCATGCAGGCTCCAAGGCACCTGAAGGGAGTCTCTAGGTCAACTTCCTGGATAATGAGCTGAAGTCGACAAGAAGTGACCTTGATCGAAGGTGGGCCATAATGTTTCCCACATCATCGATGCGAGACAGAGGACGATAATATGTTTTGTGAATCAGGATTATGTGAGTTATCAGAGGGAGGTTGAGTATTCCGTAGAGGTCAACTTCTCTTGAATATATCAGCGGCACGATAGTGGACTTGGTAGTATTTGACATCAAATTATCAGAGGTCATGATGACAGGGAACGAGCAAATGAGAGGTCAAATAGGATTACCCAAACCCACGGAGGCAAGTGAAAAAATGAGATGAGATGTCCCCACCTAGACACGAATGTAGAAAAGTGCCATGTTCAAGAGCGACATGCTGCCGACATGACAATAATTGTGGTTCCATTTTCCCCACCATTTCTGTCGAGTACCCCGGTTATTGTTTTATGACAAGCTTGACGGGGATAGCATATGCTTAACAGGCGTCATTTCGACAGAATCCGATGTCATTAAGTTTTAACGTGTCTGACAAAGGAAGAACTCGATGTCTTTTCATGTTTAGAGAGTTTGAAAAGACAACGGAAAAGGAAACTCCAGGGGTGTCCTTTTTTGTAAATTTGTGTCTCTCGAGCCCGAAAAAGTATAAAACAACACTTGAAAAAACCGCCCGACCATTACAATCGAGGAGTACTTTTCAGGATTAGTGACTTCGACCTGAAAAAGTAAAAAAGTGACCAAAATCACGTCGTTTCATAACCATTAACGAGCCTAAAATGACAAGGGCCCGACGATATTTTCATCTCTACACGTTCGGAAAATAGCTTAAAGGAAACTGCCTCTTGTTTACATTTAACGAATCAAGAGGAATAACTCGGAAATCTTTTCATCTTTAAACGGTCATAAAAGAGCTGAAAAATGACCTCCATTTTTTTTTTTTTTTAATGAGTCGAAAAGGGAAAAAATACTCGGCAATCTTTTCATATTTTACGAGTCAGAAAAGAGCTTAAATGTGACTCATCCTAGAGGAACGAGTGGTATAAAGGGTAGCAACTAGTTTCGGCAATGGTGTAACTGCTCAAAACATGTAATGGTCAAGAGGCTGGCTAACAAAACCACTCTTAACTGTGGTCCCTCAGGAAAGGAAAACAAGTGAAAGCATATGATCAGCCAAAGAGATGGTGGCAATGGGATGAAAATAACCAAGGCTCATCTTATAGAATTTAGCAGATAAAGACAGCAATCATGAGATGTAAAATGGGTATGGGTTCATTTTTACACAAGCTTGAACCATAGAGAACTCTGCTTGGATTCAGTTTCATGTTTACACAAGCTTGAAACGAAAAACTATGCTTGTTATAAGTTCGCATGCCCCCATCATAATGACGTAAAATGAGGTACATGCCCCCCAAGCTTCATTGCTTTCAACAAAGTGGATGGAATGAAGGTTCACTTTCAAGATCTTGGAAAGACTCGACTTGTATTTTACGAGATCGTAATGAAACGAATCGATGTGGAAAGGGAGTTGTTTCATTTTTTAATGAGGTTGACACAGTAAAAGAACTATCCTCATAACCCTTGTTTAATTTTTTAACGAGCTTGACACAAGATCATGAACTATGCTCGACCAGACCTAGTTTCATTTTTTAAGGAGCTTGACATAGGAAAGCGAACTATGCTCTGAACGAACTTCATCATACCGAACACGAAGTCATTGCTTCCAAGAGCGCCACTCCTGGTGGAAGGATAACATCTTGGAAGTCAGGACCCAATGACCCCAACACAATATGCATGACAGCGACGTCACTAGGTACAGGCACGAGATAAGTAGCCACGTAGTTGACCTGCGGTGGGGTAGATACAACCAGTGGATAAAAACCAAGAGGAGATGACAACTACGTAGGAGGCTCCAGGGGACTAAATAACGATAAATTGATTCTTCCATCATGTGGAAAGAAAACCACATGAAAAAGTGAAGAGACAAGGGGCCCCATGGCATAAACATAGTCACGACCAAGGAGAATACTAAAATCTAAAGCACCTTGGGTGACCAGTACGTCTATATAGACGGTTTTGCCTCCCAAAGTAATAGGGAACTTTGGAAGGATCCCTAATGGTTGACTGGTTCCTCTATCAAACGCCATCAAATTCTATGCGACCGACACAAGTTGCGGGGAGCCCAAAGCTTGCCAAGTAGTGGAAGGCATAAGACTAACAGATGCACCCTCATCCAAGACAGTGCCAGGTACTGCCTTATAATAGGCATGTGTTGTAGTCTGGAAAGGCACATGGGATGGAAGGCAGAAAGCAGTCAGGTGACTCCAGTCGAAGGAAATGAATGAACTAATTGGTGGGGGAATCATATGATTTCCCCCCTGCTCTGAAGAAGGATTCTCGGGATCAGCTGGGATAGGAGAGTCATTTTCGGACCCAGGAGAATCTGACGAGATGAGAAGAACATGAGCATGATGCTCTTCTGAAATAGAGTGATCAACAGGCGGTGAACCCAAGTTGACACTCTCTCCAACCAATGGTTGGTCTGGAACAGGCTTAGCACAGCCAGGTTCAAAAGGAGGAGGATGAACAAGAGAAGAATCTAAATCAATCCCTTTGTTGACATGGAGAGGGTCTGAAGAGAGCCTCTGATAACTAATGGGGAGTTGAGGTGAAGAAGCTGTAATGCTTTCCAAAACAACGAAAGCTTTATCCATGGGCAGACAAAGGTGAAGGAGATGGTTGCCTTCACATAGCCTACAAGGGAATCGAATCTTCCCTTTCTTCTTACAGTTGCTAGTTGGTATTGTAGCATTGCCATGAGCTTTAGAGTATGATGAGGGGTAGGCCGGATCGCGAAACCATACTTCTAAGATCCTGGGAAGGCCAGGACAATCACGAAGAAGATGGTCATCCTTGCACAACTTACAAGGAAACTTAACCTTCTGCGGAGGAGCAGAAGGAGTTCTGACCTGAGCTGTACTCGGAGCAGTAGCTACACTGTTAACCTCTCGCTTATGAGACTTCTTCTTCTTCTTCTTAGCCACTGGGGTACTTGAATCTAGAATTTCGCCAGGCGAAGTAGAAGATGAAGATGTAGAAATAGGCGAAGAAGGGGAGAGGTCCACCTTGGAATCAACATGATGTTGTTCGGGTGGAGGAACTGATTGACCAATAGTTGAAACATAAGGGACCACAGAGGTTGAGAACAACCAAACAGGCAACCCAACAGTTAACCCAGGAAGGGACAACGTTGCCATGTAAGGAGCACCTTCCCAAAAGGAGGAAAATGACCAGGATTCCCTTCAGAGGGGATTCCTGGGTTGGTGAACTCTGGAAAAGTTACCATCAAAACTGAAAATCACACACGAGGCCGAAAAAGAGCCAAGACACACAATCAAATGGCCAACAAGTAGAATCTAACAAGACGTGTGATTGCGGGTGATATAATTTTAAGACACAAGGACATAACCTGACCTTTTCATCTTTAGGGAGTCGAGAAAAGGACCAAAAGATGACTCTAGTTGCCTTCGAATGTTTAATGAGCCTAAAGTGACAAGTGTTCAGATGAGCCTTTTCTTTTAGGGAGTTAGAAAAGGATCAAAAGTGACTACTTTGGAGAACTAGGCAAAAGGTTTACTAGATAATCTATAAAACTGCATATACACCTTGGCAATTGTATGAAAACCAAGGACTTTCCGTACGACAATTAATCTTCCCGAATGTTGTGGTCGGTGCGTTACGGGTCATAAGGCGGCAGACACGGCTTCATATGGATAAAGGATGATAACCTAGTGGGGTCTCCCCATATACTCGACGGTACGTGGGAGCACAATTCCATACTAGACCACTATTGAGTCACAGAAGGAGGAATCACCCAACCTTGAGTGGAAACAAAAGTGACTAGGTTTAACGATGCCAGAGCACGTCTCTAGCCTAGACCTCTAAACAGTGTGCATTATGTTCCAATGCATTGTTAGATTCATTCAATTCATTTTACAGTTGATCTTGTATTAGGTTTCAGTTTTCATGCCTTACCGTATATAATATCTCAAAATTCCCTAAATGCAAACTATATGCCAAAATATGTCATTTCATTCGATGAATGCTAGTTACGAGAGGGTTTGAGAGCTTTCACGCAAATGAAATGATCACAAAACAACAAAGAACCTCTCTAATGTAGTGAATGGAAATTATCAAACTTTTCTTCAAGATCACTAATCACTAATTAAAATGAAAAGCTCTAATTCTGATTAACTAATACAAAGCAAAAGAGATTTTTTTCCTTTATGTTGATGGAAAAGTGCATTAAAGAAACTTTGAGAAACGATAACAAACAAATTCTACTCAATACAAGCACATTCAGTTCCCTAAATCACAAAGCAAACCTCCAAAGAACGAGAAAAGTCCCAAAGACACCAATGAGCCGTGTAATCTAGGCTCAAAGTGAGACAAAGCGGAATTCAAGTGAAAACGAAGAAAGTCACCCAAATAATGCAATAAAATGATTTACAACCACCAAACAAGTGCAAGGGAGTAATCAGAGAGTCGACTAGACCAATAGAAGATCAAAAACACCTGAGGAAGGCTCGACACACAAAGCCACTAGATGCCCTAGGGCTAGAAATGTGAAATCGATGGAAAAAGGAAAACACCCAAAGGGTAACGATCAAAGCTAGTCAAATCACACTCCAACACTTTCAAGTAGTCTAAAAAAGGTACCCAGAACAAAAACCAACCTCAGAGGGCTCACAGCCAAGCAAACTTCAAAAATTCCCAGGCTTGGCGCAACTATTAGACTGCAACTAGCGCCTTTCAGGGATTGGCGCGGGTTGTAAATGAGCAACTGGTGTCAATTGGTGCAACAGTTACGCTATAAAAGCGCGCCAGTCAAGTTTTCTATGCAAAAATAAAAAAACGAGTAATCCAAATCTAGGCCAACAGTAACCAGGTAAACCAAGAGGTGAGAAAAAGCAAAATAACTCAACCTATAACGCTGACCAAGCAGGTAAAAATCAAGAAACAACCAAGAAACAAGACAAGTTCCAATTTGTTCAGTTCGTAAACCAAACTGGAGATTGATTGAAGTGGCGTTGATCTACTTCGCTAATGCAGAGCAATAGCGTTTCGAAGGCTATCTGGCCGTAATTCAGGCTCCGTCTAAAGTTTACAAATCAAACAACAAACTACTCTCCCTAGCAGAGTCGCCAAATTGTTGTGGAGGTAAATCCCCTCTGCGAACAGAGGAAATCCCTACTAGCCCAAATGGGGTCTAGAAACAATCAAACAAAACTAACACGTAGGTTCCTAATTCCAAATTAAAGACCAATGATGAGGGCCTACCTGGATTCCAACGCTAGTACTTGTGGAAGAGTCGACGCTCCCGTTCCTTTGCTTCAGCTGGTCACAATCCCCACGATCCTCGTGAATGGACACCTGCACATGCAAATAATTACACAAACACAAGCATAAAATCCAATATATGTAACTATATATCAGTCAGAAAGGATATAACTCAATCATCATTACAAAGACAATAAGAGTGGAACCATAATGATAGTCATCTATTATTGATAAACAAAGAAGAATACAACCATAATTCTGACGTCAAATCCTCCTTTGGCTGGGTGATCAGCAGCACATGCCTTGCAAAGCTTGTTGGGAATGGGGAACAAGCTTCTCTCTCCTTGGTTACTTGGACAAGAATCTCCTCACTTTAGATTTGGCCTTATGGGAATGAAGAAGGCTTCTTGTAGCATGAACTTAGCAATTCTCAAACTATGGAACTTAAAAACTAGAACTAGAACTAGTTGGTAAAAGGAAAAAGGACAATATTTTATAGATATAGGAGAAGGAGTTAGGATCATCCACAATATTCATGGGATTGGCTTTATCACTAAGAAGCTTCCATGAGGTGGAAAACAGCTTCCCTTCTATGGAGATTCGAAGCCAAACTAAACCAACTCAAGATGGATTTAGTGATGAGTGGGTTAGGAAGAACCTTCGGATGTTTGTTTGTTAAAAACATTACCCAACTTGGCTGGCGCAAGTGCGACTCTGAGACAGAGCACCAGCTGGCGCGCCCTTTTTGGAGGATTTCCCCCATTGGCATGAGTGATACACAGTGAAACCGCGCCAATGGAAAAAGGGCTATTTTTATGGGTATTTTGTAGAAAATGTCTTCAGGGCATATGAAGTTCATACTTAGGGGAATACAATGCAAGTGTTTCTAGGTCATGTCACTTCTCACAGGTCCCGGAATGAGTCCTCCAAGATGCGGGAGAAGGGGTAACAGGGACGGTGACAAATTGTTGTGTAACACTGCCAAACACCAAACCTGCTCCCCTAGAGACACACCACACAGTCCCACATTGCAATCGAAACCCAACCAACCCAAACCAAAAAAGGAAACCCCTACTATCAATGATCCTACCACAGGTTCACCTACGGTAGCCTTGTTACGACTTCTCCTTCCTCAAAATTATAAGGTTCATTGAACTTCTCACGACATCAACGGCAGCAAACCACCATCGTCAACGCAATCCGAACACTTCACTGGATCATTCAATCAGTAGGAGTGAAGGGTGGTGTGTATAAAGGGTAGGGATGTAGTCAACACGAGTTGGTGACACGTGATTACTAGGAATTCCTCATTGAAGACCAATAATTGCAATGATCTATCCCCATCACGATGCAATTTGAGAAGATTTCCTGATCCTCTCAAACCAGGAAGAAAAACTTGTTGGCGGCATCAGTGTAGCACGCGTGTGGCCTAGAACATCTAAGGCCATTATATTCTTATTATTTCCTCAAACTTCCATGGCCAAAACAACCATAGTCCCTCTAAGAAGCTGGTCGCGAAGGGGAACGTCCGCGTAGCTAGTTAGCAGGTTGAGGTCTCATTTGTTATCGGAATTAACCAGACAAATCGCTCCACCAACTAAGAACGGCCATGCACCACCACCCATAGAATCAAGAAAGAGCTCTCAATATGTCAATCCTTACTATGTCTGGACCTGGGAAGTTTCCCCATGTTGAGTCAAGTTAAGTTGCAGGCTCCACTACTGGGGGTGCGCTTCTATCAATTCCTTTAAGTTTCAGCCTTGCAACCATACTCCCCCTGGAACCCAAACACTTTGATTTCTCAGAAGGTGCTAGCAGAGCCCTTAGAGAAACATCTATCGATCCCTGGTCGGCATCATTTATGGTTGAGACTAGGACGTTATCTAATCGTCTTCGAGCCCCCAACTTTCATTCTTGATTAATGAAAACATCCTTGGTAAATGCTTTCACAGTGGTCCATCTTTCATAAATCAAAGAATTTTACTTCTGACAATGAAATATGAATGCCCCTGATAGTCCCTATTAATCATTACTCTGATCCCGAAGGCCAACATAGTAGGACGAGACTCCTATCACGTTATTCCATGCTAATGTATTCAGAGCATAAGCTTGCTTTGAGTACTCTAATTTTTCAAAGTAACAATGTCGGAGCTGCGACCCAGCCAATTAAGGCTAGGAGCATGTGGCCGACAAAAGGGATGGAAGGGTAGGTGCACACCAAGTAGGTGGATTGACCTTTACCACCCAAGATCCAACTATGAGCTTTTTAACTGCAACAACTTAAATATATGCTATTGGAGCTGGAATTACCATGGCTTCTAGCACCAGACTTGCCCTCCAATGGATCCTCATTAAGGTATTTATATTGTACTCATTCCAATTACCAGACTCGATGAGCCCAGTATTGTTATTTATTGTCACTACCTCCCCATGTTAGGATTGGGTAATTTGCACGTTTACTGCCTTCCTTGGATGTGGTAGCGGTTTCTCAGTCTCCCTCTCTGGAATCGAACGTTAATTCTCTGTCACCCATCACCACCATGGTAGGCCTCTATTATACCATCAAAAGTTGATAAGGCAGAAAGTTGAATGAAGCATCGTCGGCACAGGGGTTGTGCGATCCGTCGAGTTATCATGATTCACCAGAGAAGCGGCCAAGCCCACACTGAACTTTTATCTAAAAAATGCATCACTTCCAAAGAGTCAGGACTTCGTGCATGTATTATCTCTAGAATTACTATTGTTATCCGAGTAGTATGGTACCATCCAGAAAACTATAACTGATTTAATGAGCCATCCGCAGTTTCACAGTCTGAATTAATTCATACTTAGACATGCATGGCCTAATCTTTGAGACAAGCATATGACTACTGGAAGGATCAACCAGGTAGCACCCTCCCACTTCAAAGGGAATTCTAGGCACTCTCTTACCAAGAGCCAACCTGAACACCCATCAAGTCAAAGAGGTTTCAAAATATCATGTAAAACTTTTATGCCTTGCACCTCTTACATCCCAAGAAGGAAGCACACGCAACATGCCAAGGACATGGTGAACAAATGGGTAGACCTTCCGAGCCACAATGCACCAAGCCCACTCTGAAGTTTGAAACCATGCCCCAACCAACAAGAAAACAAACGATCACTCACCCACTCCCTTAGAAATGATGCCTCCAAAAGCCTCCACACCCTGCACTGAGGCCACGTAGGAGTCCACCCAGACATTAGCAATGATGGACCTCGAACTCCCAATCGCCTGCAGTAGCCTCGATGCAAAGGAAACAATTGGAGAATGACCAACCACACAACCTCTATATTATAAATGAGTCCCAACCCTCCCCGTGCTACACCGAGGCCACATAGGAATCCACCCAGATAGCAGCAATGATGGACCTCGATGTCCCAATTGCCTATGGAAGCCTCTATGCAAAGGAAAAGGAAGGAAATAAAAAGAGGATGATCAACCACAAATCCTATCATAGAGAGGCCATACAAACCTACCCACCATGCACCAATGCCACCTAGAGTCCACTCGAATAGCAGGAACAGTGGACCTCGATTGTATGATCGCCTGTGGTAGCCTCAACACAAAGGCAAGGGAAGGAAATAATACAAGACAAACCGATCCCATAATCTCCCTTAGAAATGCCCCCCAACCCTCCCCTCCCTGCATAGAGGCCACATAGGAGTCCACCCGGGCAGCAGTAATGATGGACCTCGAATGCATGATCGCCTGCAGTAGTCTTAATGCAAAGGAAACGAAAGGAAAAAAACAAGACCAATCGAGCCCACAACCTCTCTTAGAAATGCCGCCCACCACTCCCCACCATGCACTAAGGCCACCTAGGAGTCCACCCAGATAGCAGCAACGATCGACCTCGATCACTTGACCTCCTGTGGAAACCATGATGCGAAGGCAAAGGAAGGAAATAAATGCAAATAAAGAGGCTCACTACACAATACAAGAACATATCCAAACAGGAGGAGGGATTGGGTAGCTCCGCACCGCACGCACCCTACGTACAGGCAACCTAGGAGATTTCCGACAGCTTTACAACCTCGACAATGAATAATTTTCCCCTACGGCCACTTCCACACAAAGGAGGGACGTCGAAGTGTTCCACCTCGAAATCCTTCTTCCATATATCCCCCACCATCAACATAGCAAGCCTCCTCCCCATTAGACCACGAGCTCATACACAATTGAAACAACAAATGCCCCCAACCCTCCCCTCCCCGTACAAAGGCCACCTAGGAGTCCACCCGGACAACAACAATGATGGACCTCAATTGCATGATCGCCTGCAGCAGCCTCAATACAAAGGAAATGGAAGGAAATAAAACAAGACCAACCGAGCCCACAACCTCTTTTAGAAATGCCCCCTGACCATCCTTGCCGTGCGCTGAGGCCACCTAGGAGTCCACCCCGATAGCAGCAATGGTGGACCTTGATCACTCGACTACCTGCGGCAACCATGATGCGAATGCAAAAGAAGGAAATAAATGCAAATCAAGAGGCTCGCTACATAATACAAGAACATATCCAAACAAGAGGAGGGATTGAGGAGCTCCACATCCCACGTCCCCTACATATAGGCAACCTAGGAGATTTCCCACAACTTTACCAACTCGACAATGAATAATTTTCCCCTACGGCCACCTCCACGCAAAGGAGGGAGGTTGAAGCATTCCACCTCAAAATCCTTCTTCCATATAGCCCCCACCATCGACGTAGCTAGCCTCCTCCCCATTGGAGCACGAGCGCATGCACAATTGAAACAACAAATGCCCCCCTACCCTCCCCTCCCCACACAGAGGCCGCCTAGGAGTCCACCCAGATAGCAGCAACGATGGACCTCGATCACATGATAACCTGTGGCAGCCTCAATGCAAAAGAAATGGAAGGAAATAAAACAAGACCAACCAATCCCACAACGTCTCTTAGAAATGCCCCCCGACCCTCCCCGCCACATACCGAGGCCACCTAGGAGTCCACCCGGACAACAGCAATGGTGGACCTCGATCATCGACTTCCTGCCTCAACCACGATGCGAAGGCAAAGGAAGGAAATAAATTCAAATCTAGAGGCTCGCTACATAATACAAGAACATATCCAAATAGGAGGAGGGATCGGGCAGCTCCGCACCCCATGCACCCTACGTACAGGCAACCTAGGGGATTTCCCATAGCTTTACCAACTCGACAATGAATAATTTTCCCCTACGGACACCTCCATGAAAAGGAGGGAGGTCGAAGCATTCCACCTTGAAATCCTTCTTCTAGATAGCCCCCACCATTGATGTAGCAAGCCTCCTCCCCATTGGACCACGAGTGCATACACAATTGAAACAAAAAATGCCCATAAACTTTGTGACTTAAGATTTCCAACTGCAAAAGCCTGCCACGCACGCAAGATGCAAGGAAAAATATGACCACTCGATCAAACATATGGGCCAACACATCTATCAAAACCTCAAAGCCAACGGAACCATGAACAATGTGCACTTTGAAAGGAATGCCAACCCTTAACTTTATAATAAGGAGAACATCGCCTCACATCGCCTGACAGAAAAAGAAAGCAAGAGGGAGGGTGGGTGGTTTAGAACCAAAACCCTTCCACATCCCTCTTAAATGTATGCATCTCAACCGACAATGCGACCACAAAAAGAGTACAAGCACAAGAAACTGACATCATAAACAACCAAACAATGAAGAGGCTAGCCGTCACAGGGAGCCACACCACAACAACCCATACAACTCTGAGAACTTAGAGAAAAAGAGGAATTGTTCACATATGCCTCCTGGGACAAGCATGGCCAACATTACCACTCATGTGCTACCGAGTGGGTATGGAGAGAAGATGAAAATTGGCCACCCTACGAATGACCCGAGGCCATTCTTGAGGAAAACCCGAAAAACCAACTCAATTACCAACCCACCTTTCACATGAAAAGAAAAACCCTCCCCACCAAATAGGGAGGAGGTGAACAATATAATGAGGAGCCAATTTTAATGGAGCCACACATGGTTTCCGAGCCCAACCAAAATTTTCTATTCACAACAACCGAGGGGCAAGATAGCGACATAGGCACGACGGAGTTTTGCGGCTTCCATCTGCCACCGCAACAACGAAGGCTCAAAGGAGTGTCGAGCAAACTTTTAACAATTTTATCATTCGGATGGGAAAGAGGGATGGGGACGAGCATGGCCAACATTACCGCTTATGTGCTACCGAGTGGGGATGGAGAAAAGATGAAAATCGGCCACCCTACAAATGACCCAAGGCCATCGTTCGGGCAAACCCGACAAAAGAACTCAATTACCAACCCACCTTTCACACGGAAAGAAAACCTATCACTTGTATCATTTGGATGGGCATGAGGGACCAGGATGAGCCAGGGAGCCACACCACAACAACCCATACAACTCCAAGAACTTAGAGAGTAGAAGGGGAATTGTTCACATATGCCTCCCAGGACGAGCATGGCCGACATTACCGCTCATGTGCTACCGAGTGGGGGATGGAGAGAAGATGAAAATCGGCCACCCTAAAAATAATGCAAGGCCATCGTTCAGGGAAACCCAAAAACAAAACTCAATTACCAACCCACCTTTCACACGAAAGGAAAACCTGTCACTTGTATCATTTGGATGGGAACGAGGGGACGAGGATGAGCCAGGGAGCCACACCACAATAGCCCATACAACTCCAAGAACTTAGAGAGCAGAAGGGGAATTGTTCACATATTACTCCTGAGACGAGCATGGCCAACATTACCGCTCATGTGATACCAAGTGGGGATGGAGAGAAGATGAAAATCGACCACCCTACAAACGACACAAGGCCATCATTCAGGCAAACCTAAAAACACAACTCGACTACCAACCCACCTTTCACACAGAAAGAAAACCTGTCACTGCTATCATTTGGAGGGGCATGAGGGGACCATGACGAGCCACAAAGCCACACCACAACAACCCATACAACTCCAAGAAATTAGAGAAGGACTAGGGTGGCTAGCCCTAGAGCTCGCACTGCTTTTAGTCCTTCCCGAACACCAGTCCACAAAAATTCCCCCTTTTCTCCATAAAGCTAGGGACTAAAAGGAAGAAGGGAAGAAAACAAGGTGAAAGAAATAGAGATCAAACATGGCTACCAACTCACAAGGGGAGGCTCAAATGAAGCACAAGGCTCCCAAGCCTCGTGCCTTCACAAAAAGGAGGGACTTTAAGGGGACAACGATCGAGAAGGACCAGGGTGGTCACCCCGAGAGCTCGCACTGTGTTTCGTCCTTCCGAAACACCATTCCACAACAATGCTACCTTTTCTCCGTAAATCTAGGGCCCAGAAGGAAGGGAAGAAAGAAACAAGAAAGAAAGGGGCATCAACCATGGTTATTGGCTCATAATGGGAGGCTTCAAATAGAGAACAAGCTTCCCCAACCCCGTGCCTTCGCAAAAGGGGGGAACTGCAGAGGACAACGATTGAGAAAGACTAGGGTGGCCACCCCGGGAACTCGCACTGTATTTCGTCCTTCCCAAACACAAATCCACAACAATCCCACCTTTTCTCCATAAAGCTAGGCGTCGAAAGGAAGAAGGGAAGAAAACAACATGAAAGAAAGAGAGATATCAAACATGTCTACCAGCTCATAAGGGGAGGCTAAAATAGAGAACAAGCTTCCCCAACCCTGTGCCTTCGTAGAAAGGGGGGAACCGCAAGGGACGATGATCGAGAAGGACTAGGGTGGCCACCCACGGAACTCGCACTGTTTTTCGTCCTTCTTGAACACCAATCCACAACAATCCCACCTTTTCTCCGTAAAGCTAGGGGAAAAAAAGCAAGAAGGGAAGAAAACAACATGAAAGCAAGAGATATCAAATGTGGCTACCAACTCACAAGTGGAGGCTCAAATAGAGAAAAATCTTCCCAAACCCCGTGCCTTTGCAAAAAGGGGGGAATTGCAAGGGACGACGATCGAGAGGGACTAGGATTGCCACCCCAAGAAATCACACTACTTTTCATCCTTCCCAAACACCAATCCACAACAATCCCACCTCTTCTCCAAAAATCTAGGGGCAAAAGGAAGAAGGGAAGAAAACAACACCGAAGAAACAAAGATCCCAAGAAAAGAGAGAAGCTCAATAGGACGCGTAGTAGATGTCCACTAACCAAAAAGAAATCAAACAAAGCACCCAATCAAAAAACATCCCACCTCTTCACACCCTCCCACATACATTACAACACAACACCCTTTCTAACTTTATAACATAACAAACAATAATCAAATAACCAAGCAAATAAATCACAACCTAGACTTGACCACTAGAAAAGACAGTGGCCACGATGAGACCAGTGTTTAGAGCATGATACTGAGAGGTAAACAACCCCCCAACCTAGCACAAGGCTTCAAACGACAAATAAACTACTAATAATAAACCCACCCCCTATTGTACCCCTCTGTGTACAAAAAACCCAACAACCTTTCCAGCAAGAAAGTCAACGAGCATCAACAATAAAACTCCAAAGAGGAGTTGTCGCGGATCGACACTCAATACTGGATAAAGCCGCTCGCCACAAATACACTGATGGAGCAAGGCCACTAAAGAGAGGGACATACGCAAATCACACACCATGAAACAAAGAAATGAACAAGTCCCACAAAAAACCCACAATCCAAAGGGAGGAACAAAGACACAACCTGATACTTCTTTTTCCCTTAGAAGGGGAGTGGCTCATGAGAGGACAAGGAATTCCCTTGACGGCAAAGGCACAAGATAAGATTGCCACCCTCATGCCCATTGGTATTCGTACTGAAAATCAAAATCAAATGAGCTTTTACCCTTTTGTTCAACACAATATTTATGTTCTCGTTGAGCTCATCTTAGGACACCTGCTTTATCTTTTAACAAATGTGCTGACCAAGCCAAAATCCCCACCCAAAAATGTCTTCCGCCTGGATAGACTCGCCGAAACATGCCTTACGGCCAAAAACAGGGGCAGTTCCCTGTCACTGCCCCACGGAATAAGTAAAATAACATTAAAAGTAGTGGTATTTCACTTGCGCCAAAAACAGCTCCCACTTATTCTACACCTCTCAAGTCATTTCACAAATTCGGACTAGAGTCAAGATCAACAGGGTCTTCTTTCCCTGTTGATTCTGCCAAGCCCATTCCCTTGGCTATGGTTTCACTAGATAGTAGATAGGGGTAGTGGGAATCTCGTTAATCCATTCCTGCATGTCACTAATTAGATGACGAGGCATTTGGCTACCTTAAGAGAGTCATAGTTATTCCTGTCGTTTACCAGCACTTGGTTGAATTCCTTCACTTTGACATTCATAGCACTTGGGCAGAAATCACATTGCGTCAGCATCTGCAAGGACCATTGCAATGCTTTGTTTTAATTAAACAGTCAGATTCTCCTTGTCCATACTAGTTCTGAGTCGATTGTTTGACGCCTAAGGAAAAGCCCCTGGCAGGGGGCATTCTACTCCCGTAGCCCAATTGGAATGCGACTGCCTACCCTCGTTGTGAGAGTAGCTTGGGTAGACTACCGACAGCCCATGAGTTGAGGGCATAGATCCCTAGGCCTAGCCCTCAGAGCCAAACATTTTCCTGAAGTTACAGATCTATTTTGTCGATTTCCCTTACCCACATTGTTATATTGACCAGAGGTTGTTCACCTTGGAGACCTGATGCGGTTATGAGTATGACTGGGCATGAACGGTACTTGGTCCTCCAGATTTTTGAGGGTCACCGAGGGTGCACCGAACACCACAATACATGCGGTGCTCTTCCTTCTGCTGGACCCTATCTCCAGGTGAACCGATTATAAGGTGGGAAAGCTGTTAAAAAGAAAAGAGAACTCTTCCCGCAGCACCCGACGACGTCTCCAGATTTATAAATGTTGCGACCCACCGCCATGTCCTTGTTTGGGAATATTAACCCGATTCCCTTTCGATGCTCACACAGAGTGTACCCTTGATACAAGGCATTCCCATCTCTTAGGATCGATTAACCCATGTCCAAGTGTTGTTGACATGGAACCTTTCCCCAAATTTCTCATTTAAATATTTGCTACAACCACCAAGATCTACACCAGGGGCCAATCCACCCAAGCTCATGCCTAAGGTTTCTCAACGAACCCTGCGTCCTCCTACTCATCAAAGCCAGGCAATTGCTCCGACAGTTAAGTATAGGTTGCGCGCTTCAGTGCCATCCATTTTCGGGGCTAGTTGATTTGGCAGGTGGGTTGTTACACACTCCTTAGCGGATTTCTACTTCCATGACCACCGTCCTCCTGTCTTAATCAACCAACACCCTTTGTAGGATCTAGGTTAGCACACAGCACCTTAACTTGACTTTCGGTTCATCTTGCATTGCTAGTTCTACTTACCAAAAATGGCCCACTTGGAGATCTCGATTCCACGGTGCGGCTCAATGAAGCAGCCGCACCCTCTTAGGTATTTAAAGTTTGAGAATAGGTCGATGGAATTATGACCCTGATGCCTCTAATCATTTGCTTTACCCGCATAAAACTCGTACATGAGCTCCAGCTATCCCGAGGGAAACCTCGGAGGAAACCAACTACTAGATGGTTTGATTAGTCTTTCGCCCCTATACCCAAGTCAGACGAATGATTTGCATGTCAGTATCGCTACGAGCCTCCACCAGAGTTTCCTCTGGCTTCACCCTACTTAGGCATAGTTCACCATCTTTCGGGTCCCAACAGGTGTGCTCGCACTCAAACCCTTCACATAAGCTCAAGGTCAGTCGACGATGCACCCCCCCAGAGAGGGGATCTCGCTCATTAGCTTCCTGGCGCCTCGCAGGTTTTCAAAACTGCCGACTCGCACACATGTTAGACTTCTTGGTCCGTGTTTCAAGACAGGTCGAATGGAAAGCCCACCAACCAACACCACGAGCGCGCAGGTGCACACGGCCCGCCATAAGGGCACATGCTTCATCCCTCAACCACCACAGTCGCAAACCGACAGGCAGTAATCCACCCGCACTTGTGACGATGCAACAGGCCGTGTTGGTTTGCACCTCAATTCGAGCGGTGGCCCAGCATAATCCATTCCACATTCGACTGAGACACATTGATAGCCTCCATCCACTTCCTTCTCAGCAATTTCAATCACTCTTTAAATTTCTTTTCAATGTCCTTTTCATCTTTCCCTCACGGTACTTGTTCGCTATCAGTCTCTTGCTTGTATTTAGCCTTGGACGGAATTTACCACCCAATCAGGGCTACATTCCCAAACAACCCAACTCGCCGACAACACCTCATGATGCGGCAGGGTCCTGGCCTGATGGGGTTGTCACCCTCTCAGGTGCCGCCTTCCAAGGAACTTCACCCAGGTCCACTACTAAGGACGTTTCTGCAGACTACAATTTAGGCAACACTACCACCCGATTTTCATGTTGGGCTCTTCTCGGTTCGCTCACTGCTACTAGGGGAATCCTTGTAAGTTTCTTTTCCTTCGCTTAATTATATGCTTAAACTCAGTGGGTGTTCTCGCCTAAGCTAAGGTTGCAAAGTTGGAGCTAAATCTGCCCTACCCCATGGGAGGACAAGAGAGAGCAAAGCAAGTTTAGGCGATGCCACACAAAGCCCGCATCATCTAACACTGACTGCCCATCCAAGGGGACAAGATCACCACTTGTCGACGCATGCCACAAAACATTGTTTGAGGTATTTCAGCCAACTGCACCACATTGGGCATGGAAAACCAGCTCCATTGCTCCCTAAGATATTGCAGGGAGTGCGTTCGAATGGGATGCGATGCCCAAATAGACATGCCCTCGACCGAGGCCTCGGGTGCAAATTGCATTCAAAAACTTGATGATTCATGAGATTCTGCAATTCACACTAAGTATCACATTTCACTACGTTCTTCATTGTAACAAAAGCCAAGATTTTTTTTTGCTGAGAGTCGTTTCCACGTAGTACCAAAAAATCCACCACAACACTAAATAAGGGCACCCCCCACAACAAATGTAAGTCTAAGGGCCAAAAGTGGGAAAAAAACATGAAATAAAGAGAAACAAAGGTGCCTACCCCCCTCATAGGAGGAGGCTCAAACATAGAACAATCTCCTGGAGCCCCACGCCCTCGCAAAAAGAGGGGAAATGCATGGAACAACAATCGAGAAGGACTAGGGTGGTCACCCCTAGATCTCGCACTGCTCTTAGTCCTTCCTGAACACCAGTCCACAACAATTCCCCCTTTTCTCTGTAAAGCTAGGGATTGAAAGGAAGAAGGGAAGAAAACAAGATGAAAGAAATAGTGATCAAATGTGGATACCGGCTCACAAGGGGAGGCTCAAACAAAGAAAAAGCCTCCCAAGCCCCGTGCCTTCACAAAAAGGGGGGAATTGAAGGGGCCGACGACTGAGGAGGACTAGGGTGGCTACCCCAGGAGCTCGCACTGCATTTCGTCCTTCCTGAACACCAATCCAAAATAATACCACCTTTTCTCCGTAAAGCTAGCGGCTAGAAGGAAGAAGGGAAGAAAACAACATGAAAGAGAGGGACATCAATCGTGCTTACTAGCTCATAAGGGAAGGGCTTCAAACAGAGAAAAAGCTTTCCCCAACCCCATGCCTTCACAAAAAGGGGGGAACTGCAATGGACGGTGGTCGAGAAGGACTATGGTGGCCACCGCGGGAACTAACACTGTGTTTCGTCCTTCCCCAACACCAATCCACAACAATCCCTCCTTTTCTCCATAAAGCTAGGCACCAAAAGGAAGAAGGGAAGAAAACAACATGAAAGAAAGAGAGATATCAAACGTGTCTACCAGCTCAAAAGGGGAAGCTCAAACAGAAAACAAGCTTCCCCAACCCTGTGCCTTCACAAAAAGGGGGGAATTACAGGGGACAACAATCGAGAAGGACTAGGGTGGCCACCCCCAGAACTCGCAATGCTTTTCGTCCTTCCTAAACACCAATCCACAACAATTCCACCTTTTCTCCATATAGCTAGGGGCCAAAAGCAAGAAGGGCAGAAAACAACATGAAGGTAAGAGATATCAAACGTGGCTACCGGCTCACAAGGGGAGGCTCAAATAGAGAACAAGCTTCCCAAACCCCGTGTTTTCGCAAAAAGGGGGGAACTACAGGGGACGACGATCAAGAAGGACTAGGGTGGCCACCCCGGGAACTCGCACTAGTTTTCATCCTTCCGGAACACCAATCCATAAAAATCCCACCTCTTCTCCAACAAGCTAGGGGCAAAAGGAAGAAGGGAAGAAAACAACACCAAAGAAACAAAGATCCCAAGAAAAGAGAGAATCTCAACAGCACGCCGAGTAGATGTCTGCTAATAAAAAAGAAATCAATCAAGGCAACTAATCAAAAAGCATCCCACCTCTTCACACCCTCCCACATACATTATGGCACAACACCCTTTCTAGCTTTACAACATAACAAACAACAATCAAACAACCAAGCAAATAAATCACAACCTAAACTTGACCGCTGGAAAAGACAAGGGCCGCAATGAGACCATTGTTTAGAGCACATTACTAAGAGGTAAACAACCTCCCAACTCGGCACAAGGCTTAAAATGACAAATAGACTAATAATAATGAACCCACCCCGCTGTTTCACACCTCCATGTACAAAACACCCAACAACCTTTCCATCGAGAAAGTCAATGGGGGTCAAGAATCGAACTCTAAAGAGGAGTTGTCACGGGCTGACACTCAATGCTAGAGAAATCCGCTGGCCACAAATACATCGATGGTGCAAGGCCACTATAGAGAGGGATGTCCACAAAGCGCACACCGTGAAACAAAGAAATGACCAAGTCCCACAAAAAACCCACAATCCAAAGGGAGGAACAGAGACGGAACCCGCTACTTCTTTTTCCCTTAAAAGGAGAGTGGCTCATGAAAGGATGAAGAATTCCCTTGACGGCAAAGGAAATAGATAATATTACCACCCTCATGCCCATTGGCTGGGAAAATTGCGATCTCGATGGAGCTCAGACCGAGGGAGGGGTTTTTCATTACCTGGACACCCAACCCTTCTGCGAGGGCATGTCGAGGAACAATCGGGAGGGACTAGGGTGGCCAACCCAATGGTTTGAACTGCTCTTCATCCATCCTATGTTGACCCCAGCCCGAAAATTTCCCCTCACAGAAGATTTGGGCTAGTAGGAGTGTGCGCGACCACTCCCTTGACCCAACCATCAGTAAAAAAGCTCACCCAAGCAACACATCAACCACTACCGCCTTTTCGAGAGAACCAACTATGGAAGCCCGCAACCTTGGCCCATGCCTTCCAATGAACAAAATCCCAAGCACCACTGCTATGAATGAGTCTGGATTTATCCATTGTATTTCCCAACCACCTCAACTGCAGCAACCATACTCGGTCGAACAGATCGTCAGAAGGGCTCCCAAGAAACAATCTTCTGAACCCCCTACAGAAACACATTGGGGGAAGGAAAAAAAAAGGATGGGTGGGACAAGCACAAGCATGGATTGCAAGCAGACATGAAAAAACAAGCATTACCTCAAGACAAGCAACCAACAATGTTCCCAGCAAACACCAAACCCGATCCCTTAGAGACACACCACACAGTCCCACATTGCAATCGAAACCCAACCAATCCAAACCAAAAAAGAAAACCCCTGCTATGAATGATCCTATCGCAGGTTCACCTACGGTAACTTTGTTACGACTTCTCCTTCCTCTAAATGATAAGGTTCAATGAACTTCTCACAACGTTGACGGTGGCAAACCACCATTGTTGACGCAATCCGAACACTTCACTAGATCATTCAATCGGTAGGAGCAACGGGTAGTGTGTACAAAGGGTAAGGACATAGTCAACATGAGTTGATGACATGCGCTTACTAGGAATTCCTCATTGAAGACCAATAATTGCAATGTTCTATCCCCATCATGATGCAATTTGAGAAGATTTCCTGATCCTCTCGAACCAGGAAGAAAAACTCATTGGCTGCATCAGTGTAGCGCACGTTCGGCCCAGAACATCTAAGGGCATCACAGACCTGTTATTGCCTCAAACTTCCATGGCCCAAATGGCCATAGTCCCTCTAAGAAGCTGGTTTTGAAGGGGAACCTCTACGTAGCTAGTTAGTAGGCTGCGGTCTCATTCGTTATCAGAATTAACTAGACAAATCACTCCACCAACTAAGAACAGCCATGCACCTCCACCCATAGAATCAAGAAAGAGCTCTGAATCTATCAATCCTTACTATGTCTGGACCTGGTAAGTTTCCCCGTGTTGATTAAAATTAAGCCATAGGCTCCACTCCTAGTGGTGCCCTTCTATCAATTCCTTTAAGTTTCAGCCTTGCGACCATACTTCCCCGAGAAACCAAACACTCCGATTTCACAAAAGATGCTAGTGGAGTCCTTAGAGAGCAACATCCACCAATCCCTAGTGAGCATCATTTATGGTTGAGACTAGGACAATATCTGATCATCTTCGAGCCCCCAAATTTCGTTCTTGATTAGTGAAAACATCCTTGGCAAATGCTTTCGCAGTGGTATGTCTTTCATAAATCCAAGAATTTCACCTCTGACAATGAAATACGAATGCCCCCGATAGTCCCTATTAATCATTACTCCGATCCCGAAGGCCAACACAATAGGATGAGACTCCTATCACGTTATTCCATGCTAATGTTTTTAGAGCATAAGCTTGCTTTGAGCACTCTAATTTTTTCAAAGTAATAGAATCAGAGCTGCGACCTAGCCAATTAAGGTCAGGAACACGCTGCCAATAAAAGGGATGGAAGGGCAGGTGCACAAAGAGCAGGTGGACCGACCTTTACGACCCAAGATCCAACTACGAGATTTTTAACTACAACAACTTAAATATACACTATTGTAGCTAGAATTACCGTGGTTGCTGGCACCAGACTTTCCCTCCAATGGATCCTCGTTAAGGGATTTACATTGTACTCATTCCAATTACCAGACTCGATGAGCCCATTATTGTTATTTATTGTCACTACCTCCCCATGTCAGGATTGGGTAATTTGTGTGCATGCTACCTGTCAGGCGGAAATAGTTAATCTTGCGGACAAAACCAACCTCCCTAGAAGCCTAAGACTTTCTAGTGACAAACAAGACAATTAAGAGCAATCCTTCTCTAAACATGCATTATCATACGAGAAACCAAGTGTTTTAGATCCTACCTATAGTCCAATGCTGTTGTAGTAGTCTAGACTCGTCGATCCAGATGAGCTCCTCCTTCACTTCGAAACCTGCATTCACTAACAATCAAACGATTACATAGCACCTGAATATCCCATAAAATAAAACATATTCAACATATAGACCGAGTATATGAAACAACTCATTAATAACAAATTGTTGAGAAGAATGGACTTATTTGTATTAATAGGAAACAAAAGAAACCATTACAACCTGAGCCTTGGTGTTGTGCAAGTTCCTCCCACGGTCCAGCAAGAGTTTTCCTTTACTTTGATAAGCTCACCCACTTCCAAATGAAACAAGAAAGGATGGGAATCTCTCCTCACAAGCTTCTACAAGGAAGTCCTAATTCCAGCAGCATCTACCCTTTGGAATATTCAGCTTTCAACCCCTCTCCTTCTGGCCCAATGCCTGTATTTATAGTGTTCTAGAGGAATTTAATCAGGTCCACCATCAATGGGATAAGCCCCTCTTTGGATGGGGTAGCTCCCCTCTTGATGGGATAAGTTCCTCTTTCATAGGGATGCATGAACCATTTGGAGGCGCTCAATACACGTCAAACAATCTTC
>APFE030644879.1:0-18287 GCA_000404065.3 Pinus taeda | reverse complement strand
ATCCTCAAACTCGACATGAGTCAAATCTGCTTGAGTAGCTACAAATAGTATGGCCACATCGATGGGCATAGTGCCTAAAATCCTAATCCCGCCTGAAAGGGGTTGTGGCTAGTTGAGCTATAGAGAGCTCCGTTGTAGTTGTGTTGGACAAGGGGAGGCTTTCATCCCATGTGCATGGATGCTTCGAGTTGTACATGTGCATAATGTGCACAATCATCTGGTTGATGACCTCTTTTTGGCCATCAGTTTGGGGTGGAAGGTCATGGACTTAGTGAGCTTGGTATCTAGCATCGACCCAAGGCTTGACTAAAATGTACATAGGAAATTGTTGTCCCAATCTGAGATAATGGTTTTTGGGATCCCAAAGTGCACCCACACTCGTTCAAAGAAGATCTTAGTAGTGGCTTATGTTGTGATAGTCTTCTTGTAGGTCGCCAAAATGGCCATATTAGAGAATTTTCCAAAGACCACAAAAACACAGTTGTTTCTATGCTTAGTAGAAGGAAGGCTCGACATGTAATCCACGGAGATGGATACCCAATGCCGACTAGGAGCAGATAGAGGAGTATATAGGCCTTGTTTCTTGATTATCGGTTTGGTAATGGTGGAAGTAATGTAGGATATGATACTTCCCAACATCCTATCGAAGGTTGAATACTTCTGCAACATTGCCACTATTTTCTCTACTCTTAAATGTCCAACGACTCAACTGTACTGTGACTCCCAAATAATCTTGGCACGATCGCTTGAAGGAACAAAAATATGTCCCAGGTGGCAAAACAGTGTGTGCTAGAGGTGAAAATCTGAAACTCGTTTTCCTTCCAAGAGTATCTGGTATGTGCTGCTGAATTTTGGATCACTCTTGTAAAGATGAGGCCACCCTGAAGTCTCATGTCCATAAGAGTTTATCACAGTGGTCAACGCCATAACCGGTGGTCGGTTGAGACAATCTGCAACATTATTCGTGTTTCCCTTCTTGTACTTGATGTTAAAATGGAACTGTTGTGGACCACTTCTGATGGCGACCACTCTAACTTTCCTTGTGTCTATATGAACTACAAGGGTCTATGGTATGTGTGGATGATCATTTCTTTCCCCAGAATGTAATGCATCCATTGTCGAAAGACCTGCACAATGGAATACATACTCTTTTCATAGGTGGGATACTTTTAGACAGTGTCTGAAAGTGTCTCATTGTGATATGCCACTAGATGCATGTGTTGAGTAAGAACTGCCCTAATAACATAGTTGAAGGCATTTGTCTCAGTCTCACATGGTTGTTGCAGGTTAGGTAATGTGAGAAATGGTGCAGAGCAGAGGCGATGCTTCAACTCGACAAATGATTCCTATTAGGATTCAGACTAGAAGAACTTTACTTTCACTCTGCCCTTGGTGACTTAACTGAATGGCCAAGCAATATGAGAGAAACCCAACACAAACTTGCGGTATAAATTGGCAAGACCCAGAAAGATGTGTACACATGAGTACATTGTATTCTCATAACAACTGGGTTACAAAAAAATGAAAATTGTTTCTCTGGTACGCACAAAATTCATTACTTTGCAACTTCCTACTACGCAAGAGAAAACAAGAAAAAATTATTGAAAACTGAAACGACAAAAGACAAAAATGGCAAAAGGAAAAATTGAAGGAAATATCATTGTCCAAAATAGTCTTTCCCTATTAGTGAATGTTCAAATATCATGAAATCAGTTTGATAAACCAGTGAAAAAAAGAACTGCATGGCTTAAGAGTTACCTGGTAAGTGTTTTTCAAGATTGTTCCAGTCTTGTTGAATTTTCTTCATCCATTTCCACTTATTAATTGGCTGCACAAAGATGTTCAAAAGTTTCAGTCATGCTCCCAAATAAAAAATCAGAAAACGGAATGAGAAAAGCATGCCCTTTGATAAATGTACTTGTCTTGTTTCATTCTGATAAAAGTGATATAAATGATCACTTATACTATCAAAATGTTTAAAGTGACTTGGCTCATGACAACTAATGCTAGAGAAGCTATGCACTATATTTTCCTCATTTGTTTGCTCCATATCAATTGTATTGGATATAGACTTAGCTAAATCAAAATCAATGGTTTCCTGGTTTGCAGCTTCAACTTTACCATCTTCTTTAAAAGTTTCTCGTCTTGTAGTGTCAACTCTATCATCTTCTTTAACAACTTCCCAACTAGTAGGCTCATCTTTATCATCTTCTTCAATAGTTTCCCAGCTAGCAATCTCATATTTATCATCTTCTTCTTCATCATCATCACTATCAACCACCAATATTTTTCAAGGTCCAACCTATATTTACAAAAAATAAAAATAACATTTAAGCTATCATGCTATCAAAGTAGTTTCATATTTAGTATTTGTTCCAGAGTTTAACCATTCTGCCTCTGTAAATTAACCATATGTAAGGAAAATGTCTAGGTAAAAAAACTGAATGGCTCAATAGTAGAGCTAAAGGAGGAGGAACAAATAAGCAGGTCTTCCTTTCATCCACTCTATAAAGACCAAAAATCCTTGTTCAAAATACTAGAAATAGGAATTAATCTTCTACCAAAGATGAATTGGTAGTGTTGAACAGATGAAGTGCTAACTTGGTGGAACGTAGGAAAAGAAAACCAACAAAAGTCGCATGAAAGTCATGAGACTATCATGACCATTCATTGAGGGGAGATCCAACAGTGATTAGGTGATAGCATGCAAAGATGTACTCGCTATAAAGCGACAACCAAACCAAATAACCCTATAAAATCGAGTTGATTGATGGGTAAATCGTGACCATCCAATCTGTTGGAAATCCGACGGATATTGCATGGGAAAATGCACACTAGTTAATTTGGAAATCGAACTCGATGAGATATCAACGCAGGTTTAATTCTATTTAAGATTCGGTCTTATGCGTCGAAGTGGGACCGATGTTCATTTATAGGTTGTGTTGTATTTTTCCGTGGTTTGTTTGTTTGTGGATGTTATGTGAAGTCCGCCTATAAAATCGCTTCCGATGTAAATGTGGCCCTAATTCACAGGCCACACATGGAAAAGTGAAAACATGCAGTTTAACTGCGTCATTTATGGTATCAGAGTAGAAGAAGTGGATTCTGCATGTATTGGAAAGAGGTATGATTAGTTAAGGATTGATTTTCTGTGAAATATAGTTAAAGTTCTTTAGAAAGTTGTAACAAAGGTTGAAAAAGAAGTTACAGGATTAGATTTTAAATCTGTTTGACAACAGTTGTAGATTTAAAAAAAAAATACACAGTGGAAGCATGGTAGCCTAAGACTATGAGGAAATTCAAATTTGCAGAATATGAATTAAAAAGCATATGAACCATTCAAAATTTTGGAGAAGGAGAGACAAGATCATGACAAGATCTTGCAGGTATATTTGTGATAAATTTAGTTTTGAGGATTGAGTTTGCATATTTCAGGTTACAGTTGAAGGAAGAACTTGGTGAGGCAAGTGGCAACAGGAAGGAATTGCAATTGCGGAGGCTTAGTACAACTCATAGTGAGTGAGTGAGTAACGAACTCATAGAGATGAAAAGAATAAGATGACTACTGATAGTCATCGTAGGGGTTCTAAACAAGACTAAAATAGATTAAAGGATTGGGAAGTTTGGCACAAGATTACAACATTAAAATTGTAGGAAGAAATTTTGGAAGTTCTTAGAAATTGTAGCAGGACATTATTCCAGCTAAGGCTTGGAATAGACAAGGACAATGGTGTTTTTAAATGAATTGAGTGCAACAGCTTGAAAAGAGAGCAAGATTGCTCAGTGAAAGTTCTGAGAAGGAGAGAACTTGAAGACCAGGTAGAGAAGAAGCTTGGTGAGAAGATTAACCAGTAGGAGGTTGATTGGTTGCATGTGTAGAAGCTCACACAGAAGAGAAGATTACTATGAGAAGTCATGTGCAAGGTTTAGAAGAAAGCTACAAGATGAAGAAGAAGGGTGCTAAAGAAATCTGCAGGAAACAGATGAGTCAAGAGGAGCGTGAAAAGGAGATTGTTGAGATAAGAGAACAATTTAATAAATTAAATATGATGATAGAAGAAGACCAAAGACAAGGTTGGGTCTTGAGGATAAAGACAGTGAAGTGGCCTAAATTATAGGAAAAGCTACAGCAGAGGCAAGTGAAGTGGCTGGAGAAAAAACTCAGAGAAGAAAAGTTAGAAATAAGAGTTTATATTTGTAGACCAAAATAGGGTGAATTCTTGAGTGAAAATAAAGATTGGAGATCTGTGAAAGGTCTTATACATTACAGTGAGAATTCAAGCCAAAAAGAAGTTTACTTTGCTGAGCAAGGAAATATAAATAGCTTTCTGAAGTGTTGGACAAGTTCAAATCAGCAAGAGGATATCAAGCCTTATATGTTTGAGTTTAATAGTTTTGGTGTGTTTGCAGGATTTGCAGAAGGTAATGGACAGTCTTGCGAAACCATCACAAGGATGAATAAGGTTCTTGAGGTGAAGTATGATGAAGAGTTCCTCGTAGAAGAGGAAGTTACTAACTTGTTATAGTAGAAAAAACTCATAGATTTTGGTGGAAGAAAACTATTTGAAGATGTTGTAAACAAAGACAATTTATTGTGGCGAAAGAAGATGAGGTTTAGCTTGAAGAGTTGATATGGGGAAAATCAGTTGAGGTTGTTAAGCCTTACATTTAAAAAAAAAATAACAATTGGTTAATGAATGCAGGGATTGTAAACGTCAAAGGAGTACAGTGTTCGAATACTATTACATAACATGGAACTAATACAACATTTTTTACTGAAAGCATAAGGAAAGAACAGAAATTTACTTCTGTTATGGGGATGACTGAAACAAAATTGTTTGTGGGCAAAAATCAGATTGAGGAACAACCCCTAAGTAATAGTAATCATGTAATAGATGAAGCTGGAAATGAAGAGTGTTATGAGGAAATGCGTATTAATCTGAAGAAGAGATTAAAATGCTAGAAAAAGCTGATAGTAGAAAATTATACGCTGCAAGTATAGTTCCTGAGGATGAAAACATGTCACTAGTAGTCATGAAGATAGAAGAATGTTTTGAAAGCAATAGCTTGTTTGCAGATTCACTAAATAACATGAATGAGTTTGATTCTGTGATCAAAGAGATTGGGAAGAAATTGTTTGGAGATGAGGTAGAAGTTCGAAAGCGTCAAGAGGGTAAGGATGTAAGGGTTGTAGCAAGAATCAAACAAATCCAAGGTAAAGGTAACCTACAACAATTAAAAGGTAAATTTGAAAGAGAGATCATGATAGCTGAAACATTAATGGGAGATCATCATTTCGATGTAATGACAGATAGTGAATGGGAGAAAGAGGTAAGACTACTAGAGAATTGGCTAAAATCAATAGAAGAAAGGAAAGAGTCTGGTGAAGATTGCAAAGAATATATAACAGAGGAAAGAGTTCACTACTGTGAACTAGAGCAAGGAGACATTCTTGGAACAAATGATGTGGAAGAGAGATTAGCAGACAGTCTTGAAAATTCTTTGGAGAATCTGAATCGATATTAGCAGGCAGTCTTGAAAATTCTTTGGAGAATCTGAATCAGCATACTGATGTGCTGAAGGAGGTGAAAATATCATAGAAACATACTGAAATGTTGCTAGAGGAAGAAGAGGTACAAAGGCTTTATATTTTTAATTTTGAAATTTTTTTATGATTGCAGGTTTTAGTGTAGATACTAGAGAAAATTTGTTGCAGGAAAACAACGAAATAGACAAGGGAGAGGAAGATTCTTTGGAAGTATTTAATACATGGAATAAGGATATTAAATTGTTGGAAATAATGTTGGAGAGACAAGATTTGATTCAGGAAGAGGCAGCCACGGAAGAAGAATAAAAATCGCAATTTCAACATTGGGAAATAAGAGAACATGAAGATGAAATACAATTCTTTGAACAATGGAATAAAGAGGGGAGTTGTGTTGGAATTGATAAGTAGCATAGTGATGAGATGGCTGAAAGGAATTGTATAGAAGAAAAAGAGTTAAAGAACAATTTACTTCTTCAAAGTAAATTGGCAGACAAGGAGCAAAAATTAGATATTGCAGAGGGAGATATCTTCAAAGATATTCAAGAAGTTTGGGAGGTAGCAATATCTAGAGTAGTAACTACAACAATATCTACAGCAATGACTGGAGTAATTTCAAGAGAAATAACATGAGTTGAAATGGAAAAAGTTGGAGGAGGTAATCAACAATTTGAATATATGCAAAATGTGGAGATGCAGTAGCTAGTGGACAGTAGCAGAAAGCTTCAGCAAGAAGACAGAAGAAATAAATGGCAGAGTATGTACCATCCCAATGATATGTTGGGCATAGATATTGAAGAACCGAGGAAATTAATAATGAAACAGTCCAAAAGAAGAACACTAACAGTAGAAGGGATGATCAATCACAATCTGAATCTGATCGAAGAGAAGAAGATGAAAAAGAGGATAGTAGACATACAATAGCAACAAGGGAGCAAAGCTTATGGAAATTTACAAATTAAAGTTTGGGATCCTGGTGGAGTGATACATAAAAGCTTATGACCAGGTGGTCATAAAATTTCTTCACCTTGGGAGTCTAATACAGGAGCATCCAACTCAGGGGAAAATCATTGTATTTAATATAATACATTGTCTTGTGTTTAAAGAGAGTTGGTTCCCAAAAGGATTAAATTAATGTAATTTTAAAGCATTTGAATTATTGATAGGATATTTGTAAATGTTGTCGAATATAGGAGAACATGAGGAGTTAGTGAGGATTGAGAAATTTTGGAATATTATAAATATTTAGATTAGGAAATGGTTTCATGATTTTTAGGATTAGAGAGAATCCTTAGGAAATTAGTTGAGTCAAAAATAGATTTATGAGATATTTAGGATTTTGTTGAGAAAACTATGGATCTGAACTAGAAATGGTTCGAGAAACATTTTGTAAGCCTTAAAGGCATGAGGGACAGAGAATTAGAAACAAAGGACTAAATTAGGTCTACGGGTAGAGAGATGAGAATGGCCAAAAAAACATAGATCAGGTCTAAAGAAGAGTAGACAAAACATGAGATGTTATGAACTTATGCAAATATTTTTTATGAATGGAAGGAGGGTTTCATTGTGTTCATAATTGTTCCTATGTGTGACCATAATTGAATGAGACTGATCTCTGTTTAAATGAATTTCTGTACATGATTTCTAATTGAATGAATACGTTTTTCTAATGGATAAAAGCCTTAGTTTTGAGATATAACTGGTGTGATAAATGATTTGTTTTGTGAAGGAAATATGCATGATAAAATCCTGTGGTGGTGTTAGCGTATGACAGATTCCTTGGCAGAGATTTGATTGTCGAAACTCTGATTAAAGGTGGAGCAGAGTTGATTTATGAGAGAATTCATCATTGATCATAGATAAGATCAATGATGATCTAGTTGAAATGAGGTTGAAAAGGGAATTCAACATAGTTTTGTTGTATTTGTCTGAATACAACGAGATCATTTGTTCAAGTAGATCTCATGAAAGAAATTATTTGGAACACAGTGTAATGACGAAGTACCATAATGGATGAAGTGTTAACTTGGCGGAACATAGAAAAAGAAAACCAACAAAAGTCGTGTGATAGTCACGAGACTACTGTGACTGCTCATCGAGGGAAGATCCAATGGTGATTAGGTAATCGCATGCAAAGATGTACTCGCTATAAAGCGGCAACTAGACCTGATAACCCTATAAAATCGAGTTGACTGATGGGTATATCATGATCGTCCAATCTGTTAGAAATCCGATAGATATCGCATGGGAAGATGCGCATTGGTTAATTTGGAAATCAGACCTAACGAGTTATCAACACAGGTTTAATTCTATTTGAGATCTGGTCTTATGCATCGAAGTGGGACCGGTGTTCATTTACAAGTTGTGTTGTATTTTTCTGTGGTTTGTTTTCTTTTTGCGGATGTTATGTGAAGTCTGCCTATAAAATCACTTCTGATGTAAATGTCACCCTAATTCATAGGCCACATGTGGAAAATTAAAATGACGCAATTCAACTACATCAGGTAAACTAGACACCTTAAATTTGCAACTCCAACAACCTAAATTAATTTAACTATTTTTTTTTTTTCCAATTTAACATATTTAAAATAAGAGTTGAGATTGAAATATTTTACTTGATATGAGCATTCAAATATTTTATTTATAGAGATTGTCTACATTAATTATTTTTTGTTATTAATATATTTTAAAATACACATAATTATTTTGAAAGTAATTGATTTTTTTACCTTTAATTTGTTCTTCTCTTTGGGATATATATATTATATATATATATATATTATATATATATATTATTAATATAGTATATAATATATATATATAGTTTATATATATATATATATTATTATAGATATATATATATATATATTACATTCAAAAATTTAATTAAAGAAATTATAAAACATTTATTTATTTGTAGCATTAAGGGCTTGATAAAATTAAAGATAAGAATATATACGTGTGTGAGAAGAGGATTATATAAATATAAATAATATTATTAAGAATTAGCATAGATTTATTTTAACTCTACATCTACTAACTTATAATACGAATAAAATATTTAGAGGTGTAAACATTTCCTAAAGTTTTGCATTTAAAATGAGGTTTGTATTTTCAGAAATTTGACCCCTTTGTGTGCATGGTAGATAACTTAAATAAATTGTTTAAATATGAACTTCATATATTATAGAGAAAGATTTAGAAAAAATATTTTATTGTCCTTAATGATGAGTGAAGCATCCACTTAAAACATGGGAAATGAGACATTTGACATGCTTTACACAATTAGTGCATAAACAGAAACATAAACATAAGATTTTGTGTATGTTGATCATGTGTGAGTTGATATATATACACATTTAAAACAAAATATTTGAGATCATAGGATAGGGATCTTGGTATCATTGATTTCTCAATCAATTTGGCTCAGATTTTGTTCATAACAAATCCCATCATTTATATACACTAATTTCACGTGATCTTTAACTCGAGTGCACTGAAGAAGGACTGGTCCATGTGGATTTCCTCGTCATTGATTTCACCTTTAACTAGTTCTACCACATGTCTTTATTGAATATCCACATCATTTGATGAATAAAAATATATTTTCATGGAATCTACCACCTTTATGGTCCTGTAACAATTTCACTATATATTTTATGGTTGCTACAAAATCATAATTTTTTGTAGTGACTTCTTAGAAAGTAGATTTTAATCATATCACTAATTCATAAAGACAAAATTGTTGTTTTAGGTCCACTAGTCCATACAAATGCATTTTTTAGTTACTTGTATGGGTTATTGTTTGTTAGGCCAACAAATAAGGAAAATAAATGTTGTTGAGTAATGTTGAGGTCTCTATTTTGGTCTTTATTTAGACTAGTTCTATAGTGTTCACACATTCTAGCCCTGTAACTAGAAATATTGGTTAACTTGATTTGAGCATTGAAGATGGATGATACAATTGAATTTAATGACCTTACACTCATGATGGATCTCTAGTGCTTTGGAGATAACGTATCAGTGACCTCAACATAACTAAGGATGCATCAATTTCATCATTTGGATTTCTCGGTCCTTGGCTTGGGTTTGGTTGTTCTAAATTTTGGTTTGATGATGGTTGGTTTGGGTGTTGATTAGGTTTCATCATGTCTAATTGCATTATTCGATACAACAATTGTATTGAGGGTATTAATATGGTTGGATTTACAATATTAAACCAATTTATATAAATAAATCTAATAAAATAAAACATTAGAATAAAATAAACTATCACTCAAAAAGTGAGGTATAGTACTGATTTGTCATTCTAGGTTGTTTGAGAAGAAATAATTTTTCTCAATGTCTCCCAAAAATGTGTTTTGTAATTCCAATTTCGTAAAGAATGGGGTTTTAGGTGAATAAATAAAAATTCTTATTAAGTAAATTTGTGTGTTCCTAGATCCCATGTGAATTCCTAGAGCATGTGCACATTTCTAGAGTGTGCGCACATTCCTAAGCCATGCTTAATTGGAAATATGGATAGTGCCTTTGTTAGCAACTGAAGGCCTACCAGGTCTGGACACACAAAAATGTGCACACACATTCTTACGATTGTGCATTGTTGATGGCTCCATTTTCATTTTTGGAATCATTATTTGCTTGGTAATAACCTAATATAAGCATAAATATTCTTATATTTTTTTTTTATTTTCCATCCCATTGCATTATAGTTCTATGTTGTTATGAAGTTGAACCATGTTGATAGAATTTTATATTCTCATCAGTTCTTACCATGGCTTCCATATTATCGTTTTATGAACCAAATGTTAAGTGAACAACTATTCTTATACCATGCATTCATCTTTAATTCTTATTTTAAAAATTAATTCTCATTTTCTCAAAGTACCAACCTTATCTTCGGATGCTATCTTTTCTTGCATTAATAACTTATTCTTATTCATTTGCTTATGTTGATAACATATGTAATAAATTAATACAATGCTAAATTTGTCATGTACATGTTTATATCAACATTATACACTGAAGGTTTTACATTTTAACTCCTTATTCCTCGAATATAATTTGTTTTGTTAGAAGAAATTTGTGGCCTAAAAATAACAAAATAAGAGTGGAAAATAATAAAGTAAGAGTAAAAAACTGTGAATGGAAGGAAATGTCATTACAATTTTCACATATTTTAATAATATTTTTATAGGATTAATAAAAATATCTAACGAAGATACTCATTGGATCCAAAATCAAATTCTAGAATCAATAAGTAGTTAAAATTGATAGTTTTAATAGACTTGTTGTTAGATAAAATGAAAATACATTAATCTAAGTGGATATTGGTGGCCACCCACCTATTCCACTTGGACCCCCACCATTGTTTCTTTTTAATTTCTTTAATTATAGCACAACATACTATTTTTGGTATTTTTTCGGGTCCTAAACTTTCAGAGCGGTTTTGATGAACTAAAAGATGTTTTTAGGGAAAATAGAGAGACCTGAAAAGTGCCAAACTGGTTTTTGAGTTTTTTTCAGCCTCTTCTTTGAGATCTTTGAAACAAGGTATTATGATAGCCAAACAAACACTGCATGTCAAATTTACGACCTTGAGAAATTGATGTACCAATTTACCTAAACAGGGCCCATAGTTTTGGCGCTTCATCTCATAGGGTTTGGTTTTTGGATGTTTAGGGTTTTCCATTGTTTCTCAATAATAAACAGTCCTTTGAACCTCATTGTAACACAGTTTGGAGGCATGTAGCCATCGCATCTCTTCTCAAAGATAAGCTACGATCGCTCGAGCTAGTTTATTTTTATTTCTGTATGTAAGCATATTTCAAATTTTTTGATATTAATGAAATGAAGTTTTATTTATGCTGCATCTCTGTGTATATGGGTATTTCTGTATTTTGTTGTGTTCCTGCATAAGTCCTTATCATACATGGAAAAACATAAAACTTTATTTAAACATATATTTTTCATGATATAAGAAAAACATAATGTCATGTATTTCTTGCTCTCTCAATATGTAAATTAAAATTATTTATCTAGATATTTATGAAATGTAAAATTTAATTATGCATCTAATAGTAGCTACACTCTATATTTTATAAGGAGACAAACAAAAAATGTATGGAAAAATAGTTTTCTTTCTTTCACTCCAACATTATTCACGCATGGGATAGATATGATCATATTAAATCATATTAATTAAAATATGGCTTACATGATTTTTTAAGGTAGTTTTCTTCAAAAATACATTTTGAACCCCAATTTTCCTTTAATCCTAACATTTTTCAACTTTCTTTTAGGAATTTTTGTGGAGGTCAAATTTGATGTAACACAATGATACACCTTACAGTTTACACCAATATTTGAAGATTAGGTTCCTCAATTTCCAACATGATAACTACGTTATCTATTCTTTAATTATGCATAGAATTTATAGTCTTCATTGCCATTATTACTTACATTTTTTCATATTTTAATTCCTGTATATTTTGGCTTTTGTCTTGGTTTATTTTGTTATCAATATTTCCCAAAATGCACAAGAATTTGTTTGAATAACAAGTTTGAGCTGAGAATTTGGCATAATTCTAGTGCTCCATGGGGATTTCAAGCACTAATCTATTCATGCATTTTAAACCACATTTTAAATAACAAAAAACCATGATCTTGTAAAAATTGTATTGTCCAAAATATAAAATAGTCAGACCATGAACTTGTTTTTGAGTCCAAAATATAAAATAGTCAGACCATGACCTTATTTTCTACTCAAAAATAATTTCAATTATATCTGTCATCAAATAAGAAGCGTAGAAAAACGATATATAATTTTCCATTATTGACTAGTACAACTGCATTAAAAATAATAATGTGGTTAATATAGCCGAAGGCTTCATAAATATAACCAAAAAACATATTCCAACAAGAAGAATGCCTTACTAATGCACACATTTACCTGATTAACTATGTATAAAAAGGTTATGGGTCAACTTTAACTTAAGAAAAAAAAGGAATTATAAATGAATGTTATAAATAATAACGAGTAACTTATCATAGAGAAACTTATTAGAATTGGAATAATATAAAATCCCTAGGAAATTTGTGGGTGGGGTGCTGACACGAATCTAATTTTTAAAATTTATTAAAAGTAATGGACCAAAGATGTACTCGCTATAAAGCGACAATTAAACCAGATAACCCTATAAAATCGAGTTGATTGATGGGTAAATCGTGACCATCCAATCTGTTGGAAATCCGACGGATATTGCATGGGAAAATGCACACTAGTTAATTTGGAAATCGAACTCGATGAGATATCAATGCAGGTTTAATTCTATTTAATATTTGGTCTTATGCGTCGAAGTGGGACTGATGTTCATTTATAGGTTGTGTTGTATTTTTCTGTGGTTTGTTTGTTTGTGGATGTTATGTGAAGTCCGCCTATAAAATCGCTTCCGATGTAAATGTGGCCCTAATTCACAGGCCACACATGGAAAATTGAAAACATGCAGTTTAACTGCGTCATTTATGGTATCAGAGTAGAAGAAGTGGATTCTGCATGTATTGGAAAGAGGTATGATTAGTTAAGGATTGATTTTCTGTGAAATATAGTTAAAGTTCTTTAGAAAGTTGTAAAAAAGGTTGAAAAAGAAGTTACAGGATTAGATTTTAAATCTGTTTGACAACAGTTGTAGATTTAAAAAAGAAATACACAGTGGAAGCATGGTAGCCTAAGACTATGAGGAAATTCAAATTTGCAGAATATGAATTAAAAAGCATATGAACCATTCAAAACGTTGGAGAAGGAGAGACAAGATCATGACAAGGTCTTGCAGGTATATTTGTGATAAATTTAGTTTTGAGGATTGAGTTTGCATATTTCAGGTTACAGTTGAAGGAAGAACTTGGTGAGGTAAGTGGCAGCAGGAAGGAATTGCAATTGTGGAGGCTTAGTACAACTCATAGTGAGTGAGTGAGTAACGAACTCATAGAGATGAAAAGAATAAGATGACTATTGATAGTCATCGTAGGGGTTCTAAACAAGACTAAAATAGATTAAGGGATTGGGAAGTTTGGCACAAGATTACAACATTAAAATTGTAGGAAGAAATTTTGGAAGTTCTTAGAAATTGTAGCAGGACATTATTCCAGCTAAGGCTTGGAATAGACAAGGACAATGGTGTTTTTAAATGAAGTGAGTGCAGCAACTTGAAAAGAGAGCAAGATTGCTCAGTGAAAGTTCTGAGAAGGAGAGAACTTGAAGACCAGGCAGAGAAGAAGCTTGGTGAGAAGATTAACCAGTAGGAGGTTGATTGGTTGCATGTGTAGAAGCTCACACAGAAGAGAAGATTACTATGAGAAGTCATGTGCAAGGTTTAGAAGAAAGCTATAAGATGAAGAAGAAGGGTGCTAAAGAAATCTGCAGGAAACAGATGAGTCAAGAGGAGCGTGACAAGGAGATTGTTGAGATAAGAGAACAATTTAATAAATTAAATATGATGATAGAAGAAGACCAAAGACAAGGTTGGGTCTTGAGGATAAAGACAGTAAAGTGGCCTAAATTATAGGAAAAGCTACAGTAGAGGCAAGTGAAGTGGCTGGAGAAAAAACTCAGAGAAGAAAAGTTAGAAATAAGAGTTTCTATTTGTAGACCAAAACAGGGTGAATTCTTGAGTGAAAATAAAGATTGGAGATCTGTGAAAGGTCTTATAAATTACAGTGAGAATTCAAGACAAAAAGAAGTTTACTTTGCTGAGCAAGGAAATATAAATAGTTTTCTGAAGTGTTGGACAAGTTCAAATCAGCAAGAGGATATCAAGCCTTATATGTTTGAGTTTAATAGTTTTGGTGTGTTTGCAGGATTTGCAGAAGGTAATGGACAGTCTTGTGAAACTATCACAAGGATGAATAGAATTCTTGAGGTGAAGTATGATGAAGAGTTCCTCGTAGAAGAGGAAGTTACTAACTTGTTATAGTAGAAAAAACTCATAGATTTTGGTGGAAGAAAACTATTTGAAGATGTTGTAAACAAAGACAATTTCTTGTGGTGAAAGAAGATGAGGTTTAGCTTGAAGAGTTGATATGGGGAAAATCAGTTGAGGTTGTTAAGCCTTACATTTAAAAAAAAAATAACAATTGGTTAATGAATGCAAGGATTGTAAACGTCAAAGGAGTACAGTGTTCGAATACTGTTACATAACATGGAACTAATACAACATTTTTTACTGAAAGCATAAGGAAAGAACAGAAATTTACTTCTGTTATGGGGATGACTGAAACAAAATTGTTTGTGGGAAAAAATCAGATTGAGGAACAACCCCTAAGTAATAGTAATCATGTAATAGATGAAGCTGGAAATGAAGAGTGTTATGAGGAAATGCGTATTAATCTGAAGAAGAGATTAAAATGCTAGAAAAAGCTGATAGTAGAAAATTATAGGCTGCAAGTATAGTTCCTGAGGATGAAAACATGTCACTAGTAGTCATGAAGATAGAAGAATGTTTTGAAAGCAATAGCTTGTTTGCAGATTCACTAAATAACATGAATGAGTTTGATTCTGTGATCAAAGAGATTGGGAAGAAATTGTTTGGAGATGAGGTAGAAGTTCGAAAGCGTCAAGAGGGTAAGGATGTAAGGGTTGTAGCAAGAATCAAACAAATCCAAGGTAAAGGTAACCTACAACAATTAAAAGGTAAATTTGAAAGAGAGATCATGATAGCTGAAACATTAATGGGAGATCATCATTTCGATGTAATGACAGATAGTGAATGGGAGAAAGAGGTAAGACTACTAGAGAATTGGCTAAAATCAATAGAAGAAAGGAAAGAGTCTGGTGAAGATTGCAAAGAATATATAACAGAGGAAAGAGTTCACTACTGTGAACTAGAGCAAGGAGACATTCTTGGAACAAATGATGTGGAAGAGAGATTAGCAGACAATCTTGAAAATTCTTTGCAGAATCTGAATCGAGATTAGCAGACAGTCTTGAAAATTCTTTGGAGAATCTGAATCAGCATACTGATGTGCTGAAGGAGGTGAAAATATCAGAGCAACATACTGAAATGTTGCTAGAGGAAGAAGAGGCACAAAGGCTTTATATTTTTAGTTTTGAAATTTTTTTATGATTGCAGGTTTTAGTGTAGATACTAGAGAAAATTTGCTGCAGGAAAACAACGAAATAGACAAGGGAGAGGAAGATTCTGTGGAAGTATTTAATACATGGAAGAAGGATATTAAATTGTTGGAAAGAATGTTGGAGAGACAAGATTTGATTCAGGAAGAGGCAGCCACGGAAGAAGAATAAAAATCGCAATTTCAACATTGGGAAATAAGAGAACATGAAGATGAAATACAATTCTTTGAACAATGGAATAAAGAGGGGAGTTGTGTTGGAATTGATAAGTAGCATAGTGATGAGATGGATGAAAGGAATTGTATAGAAGAAAAAGAGTTAAAGAAAAATTTCCTTCTTCAAAGTAAATTGGCAGACAAGGAGCAAAAATTAGATATTGCAGAGGGAGATATCTTCAAAGATATTCAAGAAGTTTGGGAGGTAGCAATATCTAGAGTAGTAACTACAACAATATCTACAGCAATGACTGCAGTAATTTCAAGAGAAATAACATGAGTTGAAATGGGAAGAGTTGGAGGAGGTAATCAACAATTTGAATATATGCAAAATGTGGAGATGCAGTAGCTAGTGGACAGTAGCAGAAAGCTTCAGCAAGAAGAGAGAAGAAATAAATGGCAGAGTATGTACCATCCCAATGATATGTTGGGCATAGATATTGAAGAACCGAGGAAATTAATAATGAAACAGTCCAAAAGAAGAACACTAACAGTAGATGGGATGATCAATCACAATCTGAATCTGATTGAAGAGAAGAAGATGAAAAAGAGGATAGTAGACATACAATAGCAACAAGGGAGCAAAGCTTATGGAAATTTACAAATTAAAGTTTGGGATCCTGGTGGAGTGATACATAAAAGCTTATGACCAGGTGGTCATAAAATTTCTTCACCTTGGGAGTCTAATACAGGAGCATCCAGCTCAGGGGAAAATCATTGTATTTAATATAATACATTGTCTTGTGTTTAAAGAGAGTTGGTTCCCAAAAGGATTAAATTAATGTAATTTTAAAGTATTTGAATCATTGATAGGATATTTGTAAATGTTTTCGAATATAGGAGAACATGAGGAATTAGTGAGGATTGAGAAATTTTGGAATATTATAAATATTTAGATTAGGAAATGGTTTCATGATTTTTAGGATTAGAGAGAATCCTTAGGAAATTAGTTGAGTCAAAAATAGATTTACGAGATATTTAGGATTTTGTTGAGAAAACTATGGATCTGAACTAGAAATGGTTCGAGAAACATTTTGTAAGCCTTAAAGGCATGAGGGACAGAGAATTAGAAAGAAAGGACTAAATTAGGTCTACGGGTAGAGAGATGAGAATGGCCAAATAAACATAGATCAGGTCTAAAGAAGAGTAGACAAAACATGAGATGTTATGAACTTATGCAAATATTGTTTATGAATGGAAGGAGGGTTTCATTGTGTTCATAATTGTTCCTATGTGTGACCATAATTGAATGAGACTGATCTCTGTTTAAATGAATTTCTGTACATGATTTCTAATTGAATGAATACGTTTTTCTAAAGGATAAAAGCCTTAGTTTCGAGATATAACTGGTGTGATAAATGATTTGTTTTGTGAAGGAAATATGCATGATAAAATCCTGTGGTGGTGTTAGCGTATGACAGATTCCTTGGCAGAGATTTGATTGTCGAAACTCTGATTAAAGGTGGAGCAGAGTTGATTTATGAGAGAATTCATCATTGATCATAGATAAGATCAATGATGATCCAGTTGAAATGAGGTTGAAAATGGAATTCAACATAGTTTTGTTGTATTTGTCTGAATACATCGAGATCATTTGTTCAAGTAAATCTCATGAAAGAAATTATTTGGAACACAGTGTAATGACGAAGTACCACAATGGATGAAGTGTTAACTTGGCGGAACATAGAAAAAGAAAACCAACAAAAGTCGTGTGATAGTCATGAGACTACCATGACTGCTCATCGAGGGAAGATCCAATGGTGATTAGGTAATCGCATGAAAAGATGTACTCGCTATAAAGCGGCAACTAGACCTGATAACCCTATAAAATCGAGTTGACTGATGGGTATATCATGATCATCCAATCTGTTGGAAATCCGACAGATATCGCATGGGAAGATGTGCACTGGTTAATTTGGAAATCAGACCTAATGAGTTATCAACACAGGTTTAATTCTATTTGAGATTCGGTCTTATGCATCGAAGTGGGACCGGTGTTCATTTACAAGTTGTGTTGTATTTTTCTGTGGTTTGTTTGCTTTTTGCGGATGTTATGTGAAGTATGCCTACAAAATCACTTCTGATGTAAATGTGGCCCTAATTCATAGGCCACACGTGGAAAATTAAAATGACGCAGTTCAACTACATCAGGTAAACTAGACACCTTAAATTTGCAACTCCAACAACCTAAATTAATTTAACTATTTTTTTTTTTCCAATTTAACATATTTAAAATAAGAGTTGAGATTGAAATATTTTACTTGATATGGGCATTCAAATATTTTATTTATAAAGATTGTCTACATTAATTATTTTTTTCTATTAATATATTTTAAAATACACATAATTATTTTGAAAGTAATTAAATTTTTTTACTTTTAATTTGTTCTTCTCTTTG
>APFE030644876.1:0-11743 GCA_000404065.3 Pinus taeda | reverse complement strand
ATTCCATTTTTAGTTGAGGCTTGGAGCACTATGGTGACCTGGCATCACACAGGGTTTCCTCTTTCAGACCTTTTTCCCCACTTTGAGTAATTATTTCTCCTTCACTTGCAATCAATACCCATTATTTGTGATCCCAATTCAGATGATGTGACATATCCACATTGGATGAGTGCTATTATCAGTTTTAGTTCACTAGCCTAGGGTGGGCAAGTTAACTAGCCACCTCCATCTTATTGAAACATTCCCTCTTGACATTTATACATTTTCATTATTCACACATAGGGAGGAGGTAAGAGTTAGCCATAAATGTGCCTACCTCATGATCAATTTTCTCAAGGGATTTTCATGTTGGAGCTAGAGCATATCATTGGCATCATGGGATTTGACTTGATGACTTCTTTCCTTTGTATTTCTTCATTCCTCGTCATGATACTTGACTATTGTGCTTGTTGTGTGTGCATGTACCTCATTGATGTTCAAGTTTCCTTTGTTGGTGGAAATTCCTCCTAGGAGTGATATGAATTCTTTAGAATAGTTTCATAAGGTTCCATCATCACCCCCTTGATGAGAAAAAACAAGATCAATGCTATTTGTGATGTATTCACATGCTTCTAGAAGAGGAGGTTTCCTTCCTATAGCTGACATTTTCTTTTCCTCTACGGTCTTCAATATGTGTTGGCCTAATAAGAGAAATTGTAACAAGTGCTAAGGACAATACTAGGATCACGAGGGAGTAGTTTAGAGTTGTAGAAACTAACATGATGGCTTCTCTGTTTTTAACTTTTTTTAAAGCGGTAGGACAAAGTGGAGGATTTTAGTGAATATTTTTGTGAAATGAGATGGGTGAGTGATGGATGGATGATGGAAAGTAATGGGAGTGCTTTCTTCATCATTTTTATATTCATAAGGTCCCCATTGGGTTGTCCTCCACCTCTTGCAACATTTGAGAATCCTCTTGTAGCACTAGAGGACCTTCCTGTAGCAATTACAGGTCCTTCCTGTAGCATCCGAGAGAGGAGGTGAAACTTGAAGTTCAGTCTAATGGGATGGTGGAGAGAGGTGATCATATGAGTGGAGATGATAGATAGGAGGTGGATGGATGGATGAATGAAATAAATATTAATAATTTGGGCCCTATATCCATGAAAACTGCCACTGTGTATAATCCTGAAAAAATGGAAAAAGATTCAGTAGACATGGTAAAACTCTTTCGTTGTGTTTTCTCTTTTCTTTTATTGAATTTTTTTTTTGGTGTTTTTTTATTGTTTTTTTTATTGCTTTTTTGTTCTTTTTGTTATTTTTTGTTATTTTGTTTTTTTTATTTTAATTTTTTTCTAGGACACAGAGGGTTCCTTAGAGTTGGTCTTCAACCTGCATTCTTTCCCTATGTGCCTCAAGAGAGATTTTCACCTAGGTATCTTTATTTTTTTTCTTCTCTCTCTTTTCTTTCTCCTCGTCTACCTAAGAGAGGCTTTAAACCCATGATTTGGCCTTAGATGCGTCATAGAGGTTTTCATTGAGGCCTTTTATTTTTTATTCTTTTCAATAAAAATATCTAAATGTGTTGTGGACTGGAATCTATGACACTCCCAACCACATTAACTTCTCTGCTGATTGTATTGATCAATTATGCCTTAGACACAGGTTTCATGTATAACATTAGTGTATAACCATTGACAAGAAAGGGGATGCCTTCCTCATCAATGGTTCTTATTTGGACAGCTCCATTGTCATGAAATTTTTCTACTACGTGTGGGCCTAACCATCTTGTCATTAATTTTCCTTTTAAAATATTTGAACCTATAACCATATAACAAGGCCCAATCCTCTTCTTGAATTTTTTTTTTCTTGATATGCTTATCATGCCATACTTTCCTTTACAATTGTGTAACTTCAGTGTCGAGGAGGGTCTACATTTTGAAGTCATCCAAGCCATTTAATTGGAGTAGCATTTCTTGTTGTTCTCTGGTGACATCTAACTCTAATTCAGTTTCCATTATCAAAGTGTTATATTAAAACTCAATAGAAAGTAGAGGTTTCTTCCCATAAAATAAATCATATGGAGTGAACCCAATAGTTATCTTCCAAGTGGTGTGTGCAATCTCTCATATTCCTGCAAACAACCTTAGTGAGGATGCTCTCTAATGCCCTATTTGCAACCTCTACTTTCCCATTTTCTTGAGGGTAATAGGCAGTAGATTTTTTTTGTTTCATATTATGTTGCCTCAGGAGATTCTCAATCAAATTTGATGTGATTTGAGCCCCTTGAATGGTGACTATCTCCCTTGGATACCAATACTTGTAGAAAATATTTTCCCTTAAGAACTCAACCACATTCTACTATGTTGCTTCTTTGATAATCTTTGTCTCATCCCACTTTGTCAAGTAATCACTGCACACAATGATGTACTTTTTCTTCCCTGATGGTGGATCAATTGACTCAATGAAATCCATGCCCCACTTGTTAAATGACTCTAAGGCCACTTGTGGTTGTAGACGGATCTCATCCATGGGTTTGGGTTTTCAATCCTTTGGCACTAATCACATATGTTGGTATACCTTCATGCATTTTGATGGAGTTTGGTCATTTCGAGTTTGTAAAGATTTGAAAGTTGTTCTATTTGTAACAAAATGACACCCACAGGGCCCATCATGGTAGGCTAAGAAGATTTCAAAGAAATCTCCTTCCCTGACACATCTCCTTAAAACCTTATATGGTCCTAGTTTGAAAATATTCAATGAAATACAAGTGGAAGGGACAACTTTTCTTAAAATTATGCTCTTCTCCGTGGATGACATATTTGGAGGAAATCTCCCAGCAACTAGGTAGTTGGCTATGTCAGAAAACCAGTCAGACAACACTGAGATAGAAAATAGGTGATCATCTAGAAGTAGATCATCAACCACCCAATCATCCCCTACATGCAAAGTAGGTCTATACAAAAAAAAATCAACTACATTTTCTTTTCCTTGCTTGTTAATGATAGTTAAATCAAATTTTTGTAACAATAACAACCATCTAATGCTACTAGCATTCACATTAGATTTATTCATCAAATATTTAATAGTTGCATGATCAATATGCACACACGTTTTGTATCTAGTGATGTAGTTTCTAATTTTTTTTAAGGAGTGGACAATAGCTAAGAGTTCTTTTTTAGTGGCAATGTATTCCAATTTAGCCTTAGGTAGATTTTTACTAATGAAATAAATGGCATAGGGTAACTTCTCATATATTTTCCCTAAGTCTACCCCCACATATTCATTTAATGCACAAGTATGGATATGGAAAGGTAGAGCCCAATTGGGACCCCTAACTATAGGTGCAGTGGTAAATTTCTCTTTTAATATCTCAAGGGTTTCTTAATCGCTACTTTTCCAACAAAATTATGATTCCTTGGCAAGAAATCCAAACATTTGTGAATCCACTTTACTAAAACCCTTTATAAACCTCCTATAATGTTATGGGACCAACTCACAAAATAGAATAAGAGATAGATCAATGACTTCAAAACTAGCCTCTTCAAGGGGGAAACCTCATTTACAATTCACGAGTGAACAATTCTTGCATGATTCAAATGACAAGACATCCTTTCTATATATAGGATTCTAAGGGGTCACAATATAATCAGACCCGACATAACAATAATAATGTGACACTACAACAATAACAATAGTGGGCTTCTATGGGACACAATAATAACAATATGGGGACTACGTGGGTACAAAAATTCAATATGGGGCTTGCACTAATAACAATAAGGGGATACCCTAACAGTATAAGTACCTAACATATAATGTCCAACTAAGTCTGGGAAACTCTTAACATCCCTCTTCTTTTGAGGAGTAGGGATGCTTTTGATGATGGAAATATTGTTCGGGTCCACGTGTATCTATCCCTAAGATATTGAATGGCCAAGGATAATCCCTCAATTCATTAATAATTCACATTCCTCAAGACTCGGTGAGATGTTAATTTCAATGAATTTTCTCAAGACTTTACCCAGATTAGAGAGGCATCTAGGAATTGACACCCATAGGGAGTGAAATTATCCATGTAGATATACATAGAGAACTGAACAAGCTCAACAAAGATGCTCAAAATTTCCCTTTGAAAAGTGGCAGGGGCATTGCATAGACCAAATGGGAGGAATCTATAAGAAAAGTAGCCCAAGGACATGTGAATGTAGTCTTGTCTTGGCCTTCAAGGCTGATCTAGAAATGATTGTAACATTAAATCCATCCAAGAAGGAGAATAAATTATTCCCTACAAGAGCATCTAAAACTTTCTCAATGAAAGGAAAATACAAATGGTATTTCTTTTTGCCCTTGTTCATTTCTTTGCAATCCACACAGATCCTCCACTTCTCATTCTTATTTGGGGCTAAGACTAGAGGGGACACCAAGTCACTTTCTGAGATGGGGTATATGAACCCTGCATCCAACAACTTTTGGAATTCTTCCTTTACTATGTCCTTAAGTGTTGGGTTCATTCTTCTCTGAGGTTGGCACACAAGCTTACATCCCTCTTTAATGTATATGTGATGAGTACAAACTAAGGGATGCACCTCCCTTCATTTATTTATAGTTCCAAGAAAATACATCTATGTGTTCTCTCAACATGTTGCACAATTTCTCTTCTTGTTTGGCTGAGAGAGTGGGATTAATATTTAAGGTTCTAGATGGGTCAAACTCTACAACTTTGACATGTTCAAGACTTGGGTCAACAGAGCATAACTTAGTCCAAGGACTACCCTCAGATTCTTTCACTAGCTCATCAAGAGATATGTTAGTGGGGGGTTGGTTCTAAAGGATATGGTCAATAAGGTCATGTTCATAAGGTTTCCCCCCTCCTATAAAAAGATCTAGTGTATAGACTGGGTAGGATGTTGTATGATACACTTCGTCTTCTTCTTCGTCTTCTAGCCACAAGGGTAAGTCATGCTGAATGGATGACTGAGTAGGAGGATATAATACCAATTGTTTAGGCAAATGTACATTCCTAATGGTGATGTTCACAACCTTGCAACTAATGTAAGCATAAAAAATGGCTAACGATGGTCTTCCCAAGATGAGAGCAGAGCCATTCAACCTTGTTTTTGGCTGGAGAACCAAGAAGTGAGTAGGATACTCCGAAGAGTTAATGGAGACCATGACATCCTCAACAATTCCCTCAAGAGGTACTCTGGATATATCTACAAGTTGCAATACTATAGTGGTCTTTATCAAATATTGATGGAGGTTTAGATTTAGCATGGTTTCTTTAGTCATCACATTGATGGAAGCCCCAAGATAAATTATGGTATGAGAGAAAATAACGCCATCAATCTACACATCCAATACTAGACTTCCACGGTCTAAGTATTTTGGAAAAATTACTCTCCCTAGCATCAAATAAAATAATTGACCTATAACATCGATGGTGGGGATGTCTCTTTTCTTCTCCCATGATGTTTGAAACATTTCTCCATGATAATCTTATTATACATGGGAACATCCTTAATAGCATTGAGAAGGGCTATTTTAACACAAATTATTCAATTCCCTTAGAAGTTCAATCTCTTCTGGGTTTTGATGGCTAGGGTGGATCAATCTCTCAGGAAAATGAGGTGGATTTACTTGAGGGGTGATCTCCTCCTTTTCCTCTTCAATCTCTTCAAGTGGAGATGGTGGATGGTTATCTGGAAGTTCTCTTCCAAACCTAAGATTGATCTCTTCGATCTCCATAGCATATGTAGGTAATATGTCTCTCCACTATAGACCTTTTGTGTCTGCTTGTTACTCAGGTTTGGATTGGGTTGAGAAGGCATCTTAGGTTGCTTGGGTCGAGCAGGATGAGTGAGATATGGTTTTGGTTGGGTTGGAGGTAGTAATGGAGGAGGTTGGTTGAGTTGAGGCATCCGCCCTTGTAATAGGTTGTTCCATTGAGGAGGTTGGGGAGCATATGCTTTATGGTTGATTGACAGTTTGAGGATGATATGGAGGGGAATATTGCCAAGAAGGAGGTGTGTACCATGATGGGTGAGTCGAAGAGTACTAGGGTAGAAAGGGTGCATTATGGTTTTGATGGTAATAAGAGTAAGATACACCTTGCATGCCCTGTTTGTATGGTCGAGGTCCTTGAGACCTCTGACTTATAAACCAAAGTTTCTCAGCACCTCCTTCTTCCCCTTGTTATAGAAATTTTAAACTAAGGAAAGAAGGGAATTTATCTATGGCATGGTTTTCCTCATATATAGAGAGACCTCTATGAAATTTAATGGGCATCCATTCCTAGGGTCCTTCTAATTCATTTTTCCCAATCTCATTCTTGATGGAAGCTGTGGAAGGAGAGGAATTGGCCAAGCCTTGACTAGCTATACCCTTCTTTCTATCATCTCTAGAGTGATTCTTGAACATAGCTTTAATGTCATCATACGATAATTGATAGATATCTCCGCTAGAAAGCATGTTGATGGTCTGCAACATGTTCTCCCTAATCCTTCAGAAAAGAACTAGGTTGAGTGATTCAGGATCAAGGCTGCACCTAGCCCTCTTATAATTGAGTTGAAATCTCTCCTTGTAGTCTTCTAGGGATTCATAAGGTACAATAGTCATTCTAAATATATATTCCTTGGTTTCTTTTGACCTACAATAGTCCTTATACTTTTCATTAAAGGTTTGTTTCATTTGAGGCTTGGTAGTGATGCTACCCCCAGGAAGACCCATAAACTAGTGCAAGCATCCATCCTTAAGGGTAGAGGGGAATAACTACATCTTACGGTCATTAGAGGCATAGTCATAGGCCCTACATACAAAAAATAATTCAAATATGAAGGTATTAAGATCCTCATAAGTTAAGACATGGAAGTTTGGAATGGCAATAGTGCTTACATTCTTCATTATAGCCTCTCCATTAGTCTCTCTAATAGGAAAAATGTCATTGTTCCTATTTTCAACCATAGGTTGGGCAGGTGAAGTGGGTTTTTCTTCTTACCCAATAGGCTCTTCAAATATTTCAGGTTTCTCACCTAGAGGGTCTTCTAACCACCCTATAGTCAGAGAGGGATGCTAACAATCACCGAAGAAGAGTGAAGGTTGATTTCTTGAGGGTGTGCAGGTTTTTGGTAAGAATTTTCCTTGAGTGTGTCTACTCCTACAAGACATGAAATATTTTTTTTCTCTTTTTATTTTATGTTACCTCTTCAAAACTATATTCAAAACAAAAAACAATGCTTAAGCAGAAATAACATCTACCAAGACACCTCCCTAGCAATGATTCCAACAAGTGGTGAGCCCTAGTATTGCACCAAGAGTGTTGCATCCCCCAAGACCTCCTCAACTCTATTTATCAACCTGAGGTTCATAAAAACTTTGAGGTGAGAGTGCTATATGCACAATAGGTGGGATTCTACTCATTCCACCCATAACTAGGACATCTGATCAATAGAGTTCCAAGACCATTCCTCCTACTAAGTTAGAATTAAAGATAGCTAATGAAGGTGAAATTTAGAAGCTACCTCTAACTATGAAAAGGAAAATTCTATTAACTTCAACTTGCAAATGCCATAGAAACAATTCATAAGAAGGCAGGAGCTAAACTACTTGCAGAAAGGAAACTACATTATGTTTCAATCATCCATCTAGCTATCAAATCTACTTCTAGAAAAGAAGCTAACCTACCAAAACCATAACTCAAGATTCTATGTACAATCTAACTAGATCACACTTACATGTAAATCAATTTCAATTTGTGCCAAATTTGTGATAAGGAAACAAACGCTATTTTGTTTTTGCAGTGAATGAAAAGGAGGGTTTGGAGTGGCCTAGGAGCTTCCCTTGATTATGAAATCCCAATAGGGGTCAACATCCTTCTAAAGTAAGTCAAAATTTCATCAAGGATCAAAACTAGTGAAGAAAATGGTTGCTACAGGTGTGCTACAATACGTTGCTATAGGTGCCCTCTATTGCTACATGAAGGCCTTTAATGCTAGAGGAGGACCGTCGAGAAGTTTTAAGAGGTGGAAATGATGGTTTTAGGGTATGGAAAGGTGTATGGAGGTTGAGGTAGATGAGTGAAGGGTGGCCAAATCCCCTAGCCAAGCTCAAAGCCTTTCGAAGGCATGTTTTTCACTAGGAGGGATGCCCTCGATGATATTAGGAAAATTATCACATGAACAAAAATTTTAGGATACAATTTGGGGTTCACAAGAGGAGGTGACGAAGTTCAAGATGGAAGTATAAGGTTCCCTTTCCTACAAATCCAAACAACACTATAATCATCACATGCATATACCCATTTATCATTGAAAAAATGAAACAACTAGTGGTGGAAAAGATGAGCTGAATTTAAATGTTATCTAATCTATGCCAAAAGTATGATCTAATCAATAAACCAAATCCTAAGCTACAATAAGAAAATGTAAAGTAAGATGACTAACACAAATATTCTTCCAAGAAATCTTAAACATAATACTTCTGGACCGTGGTTGTAAATCCTTCTATTCATGCTCCCACGAGAGAGATGAGCTAGAGGTTGTAATCACATATTTTGATGGATTATTCTCTACTGAAATGTAAGAAACTAGAATTATTATGAACTAAAAGTGATACAAATACACAAGAGAGACCTAATTGACTAGGGTTGGGCCCAGACCCAAGAGCCTCATCCCAATGAAACTAACTAAATGATGAATCAATAAGCAACTTCTCATTATCATTGAATCAATATATAGTACATCACACAAGAGTAAAAAATAACAGTGCTAAGTTCTTGAGCCAAATAAATACCTAGCTGAAAACAAAACTCGAACCCTAATGAGCTCTTTTACATGCTTATTTGTAAAAGAGGGTAGTTACTAGTAGCTCCTTAGAAAATAGGAATTTTTCTCTCCCACAACTCGAGATCCTCATTACTTCCTCATTACTTGCATTTCCTTGGCTGCCAATGACTTCAAACCGATTAGAGAGAGTGTGTTCTGATATTGGTCTAAGTGAGGGACTTAAAGAGGTGGACAACCCCCTATATTATCTCCTTGTCATCTACTCTGAGCCCCTATATAGAAAAAATCTCAAGAATTGCTCCATTTCCTGTAATTAAACCATTTTATGACACATGACATAGCAAACATCTTTTATCCTTATCACTATGAATAATATCAAAAAAAAAAAAAAAAATATGTGAGAAAGATATAGTTCTAAAGCTGCAGGATGGCATCATGACCCATATAATATAGCTATTGATGATCCTCATAAATAATCAAACTCCACCATTATTATTGATTTGTTTCCTACTTTTGGGAGTCCCAAAAGTTAATTCCATTGAAATGTATGTCCAAATATATGTTGGGATTAGTAGAGGTTGTTGTAGGAATTTATAGGGTAATTTCCTTAGATAGAACACCAAAGGAAACAAATCACAAACATTTCATAGATCAGTACACCAGTATTCTTGATGTGGTTAAAACCTGCAAAGAGGGAAATAGTCCATAACCATGGCCAATGCAACCACTTCAAGAAATTTATTAATGTAAAAGAATGAAAATTTACATAAGATTCTCTCATGAATAGTCACCTAACAAAGACCCTCCATGCTCTTTAAATAGAGATCATGGACCAATCGGGTGTTAATCCATGAGTAATGTGTCAGTGATATTGAGGACAGAATGGACCGTCAGATCACATTATGTCTAGAGCATATCTTGACCGTCGAATTGTAAGTTACAAAATGTACATACTAAAGAAACACACTTTACCTAACTATAAAGGAGACCAAGTTATACTTTATTATTTCCTATGTGTCGGAATATCCTAACATCACCCCTTACGAACAACATGGGTTAAGATTGAAGGATGTACAAATATGACACAATAGGATAAGGAGCAAGGCATTAGAGCCTATCCCCCCTTAGTGACAACTTCTTGAACTCCAACCATAAATCGAAGTTCAGTAAACTTTGCCTATGTGAGAGCCTTTGTAAAGATGTCTGTAACTTGATCATTTGAACAATATTTGACTTCAAAAGCATGGTCATGAATGATATTTTTGATGAATTGCATGTGTAGTTCAATGTGTTTGTTGCGCTGAGGTTGGAATGGATCTTTTCATAGTTGAATGACACTTTGATTATCACACAAAAGTGTAGTCATATGTTGCTGCTGAAAACCAAGCTCTGACAGGATCTGACGAAGCCACAAGGCTTCCTCCCTAGCTTCAATGGTGCCATGATACTCTACTTCTACTGAAGAAAGAGAAATTTCACTTTGTTTCTTGCAAGCCCATGTCATAGGTCTAGAAGCCAGAGTGAAGACATAACCTGCAATACACTTCTTATCATTAGGATCACCAGCCCAATCAGAATTAATGAAACCAACCAATAGAGGAGATTCTTCTGCATTATAATGAATCCCAAACTGAATATTACATCAAACATAACGAAGTATTTTTTTAACTTCTCTCTAATGAATTTCATGTGGGTTTTTCATAAACCGATCAATAAGTCCAACATCAAAGGAAAGGTCACGATAAGTATGGGTCAGATACAAAAGTTTTCCAACAAGTTGGTGGTATAAGGTAGCATCAACTTCAGGGGAAGTACAAGTGACTGAAAGTTGTCTCCATACTGAAAGGGAGAAGGGGATGGCTTGTAGTGTTCCATGTGAAAGTGGCATAGAAGATCACAGGCATAATTGTACTAGGAAAGGGAAATACCTTCTTTGGATTGCAAGACTTGTAAACCAAGAAAATAATGCAAGTGTCCTAATTTTGTCATTTGAAACTTATTTTTAAGGCTGGAAATCACATGATTTATAAGGTTTGGATCACTACCAGTAAGGATAGGATCATCACATATGTAACAAGAATGATAAGAGACTTAACCAATTTCTTGGTGTAGAGAGTATTGTTAGAATGACACCTAGAAAAGCCAGTATCTAAAAGAAAGTTATCCATTTTGGCATACCAAGCCCGATGGGCTTGCTTGAGACCATAAATGGATTTCTTAAGATGACATACAAGGTTCGATTTTTTTTGTATAAAGCTAGGAAGCTTCTCCATATAGATTTCTTCATGCAAGTCCCCATGTAAGAAGGTAGATATAACATCCATCTAATGGACTTCCCATTTGAAAGAGGCAACAAGGCAAAGAACAAGGTGGATAGAGTTCATTTTGGCAATAGGGGAGAAGGTTTTAGTACAGTCAATGCCTTCAACTTGTGAAAAAACCCTTAGCAACACGATGAGATTTATGTTTATTAACTTTTCCATTTGGTCCAAACTTGGTTCTGTAAACCCATTTGCATCTAGAAGAATTTTGTCCCTTTGGAAGAGGAACTAGATCCCATGTATCATTTGCCAATAATGAACGATATTCTTCATTCATAGTCGCATCCCAATCTGGATCACCTGAAGCTTCTGCAAAGGTGTTAGGATCATAATTCTCTGAATCTTGAGTCAGTAAAGAAGAGGCTTGATCGAACTGAGAACGTGTATGTCATTGATATATAGGATCACTTGCAAGAGCACTTGTTGCATCCGGAGTATCATAGACCCATTTTGGAAGTCAGGGAGCGAAAGGAGGATCCTGATAAAATGGGGGAGGATTGTCATCCTCGTTGTCATCATCTGAAGAAGAAATATTTTCAAAATTAGAAGGGATAGAGGGAGGTGGCACATCCGCCGAACTAAGCTCATAGGCCAATATATTTTCAACAAACTTTACATCTCTTCTAATGATAACATTTTTGGATTTAGGTGAAAGAAGTC
>APFE030644868.1:0-17401 GCA_000404065.3 Pinus taeda | reverse complement strand
CGGAGTTTTTATTTGACACTTTCCCCAGAGTACTCTTCTGTGTTTCATGTGTGATTGAATCTTATTCTCTATTATATGTGTTCTGGTTGATCTTGCTCAAAATTGATTAAGCCTCCAAAAGTTTGATAGTAGAAGTAGATCAAGTATTTTGCTTTAGTACATTGCGTAATCACTTTAATCTACAGCGAGAATTTCTACAGTGAAAACACTTTCATCTTGGTCAGCTTGACGTACCATAATTTGGTTATAACTAGAAAACCCACCTAGCATAGAAATCCTATTGGAACTTGAAACTTTTTGAAGTAGATGGTCCATTTTGGGCAATGGGTAGTTATCCTTTAAAGATGATCTATTTAGATTTCGGAAGTCTACACATAGTCTAATCTCACAGTTTTTATTTCTGACAGGAACTAGGTTGGCTACCCAATTAGAATACCTTAAAGGTACTATGATATGAGCATCAAGCATCTTTTTAAGTTCTTTCTCAATGGTTGGAAGTAGTATGGGATTGATTATTCTTAATTTTTGCTGAAAGGGTTTTTCCTCTAGTTTCATAGGAATATTATGCTCAATCAAATATGTATCATAAGATTTTAACTCATTATAAGACCAGGAAAAAACATATTTGTATTTTTTAATCAGATTCAAGTATTTTATTTTCACATCTGAAGGCAATGTGGATGATAATTTAACATTTCTCACATCATTCAAAGTCCCAATATTGCATTCTTCAATTTCTTCTTTAGGTGATTTAAAAAAGGGGTTTTTAGAGACATCATTATTATCAAATAATTTTTCCAATGGGTCTAATCCTTTAGGAATAAAATTATTAGATAATGGGATGATATCATGATCAAGAATTTTAGGACTGAATGAAGTTTCTAGATTTTGGTGATTTGATTCTTGAACATCTTGTTGATCTTAGTCAATTTTCATATTCAAGAATTCATTAATGACTTGAAGGAAAGATTTTAATTGTTCACAATCTTCAAAAATATGCCAGTGTTTAAGGTTATCAAGAATTGATGGTTGATACTTGACTTGGACTCGGTATTCTAAAGTTACTCGCTCAAGGATTTTGAAAGAGCTTGCTAAGATAGATAGTGAATTAGTTTCACCTCTGGGAATAACAATTATGTTAAATCCTTGGAATAAATTTTCAATTGTGTCCCAAGATTCATTTCTATAAGACCTAATCCTTGGGTGTTTTGTTTGGCACAAATTTCTAACCTCGTTTACTATAAGCTCAGAATCCGAAAAGGCACTCAAGTTTTGAACCTTTAAACTCCTAGCTAGCTCAAGACTAAGAATAAAATCCCCATACTGAGCCACATTATTGGTGACCTCAAATTCAAGTTTACATGACTGAATTATGTTTTCTTTATTTGGTTATATTAGAACAATTTCTTCTCCTGCTCCTCCCTTTGAACAAGAGCCATCAAAGTAAAGTTTCCAGATATCTGATTCTGCAAATTTAGGTTGGGAAACTATATTTTCAATGGAAAGTTCAGTGTTTGATGATTTTTTTGAAGATAAGTGGAAGCAACCAAAATCATGATCCACTGTGTAGATAGGGTGGTTTTTTTCTTCATCAGACCTACAAACAGTATGAAGGAATCTGACTTCCCTATATAACCTTAAACGCTCACCTCCATAGAATGGAATAGTAGAAAAAGACATGTCCATCTGAAGTCATCCTCCAATTTTACCACAAGATGATCTATATAGAAGCATGCCAAACTTGGCAGGAATATCAGTGACAACTATGTCTAAAACTATACTCTTGACAGGTATTTCAGCTAAGGTGACAATTATGTATTTGATCAATCCTAGGCATGGTACTTTCTTTGAGTCAAAGGTGTAAAGGTCATGATAGGAACGGGTAACTTGTAGCTGATGCTGGTCCATAATTACCTTTGGCATAAGGTTATGAGAAGCTCTAGAATCCAACATGTAGTTATACAAAAGAAAATCATGAGCTTTTAATGTTACATAACATGGTGGAACAATTTCAACGATCATATAAGAACTAGGGCCAAACACTACCGAGGGCTTTTCATCTTGCAAACTAATAACATCTCCCTTAGCATCTACACTAGATGACTGCATCCATTTAGACACTTGATTTTTATAACCAAGGTTTTTGGAAAGTTCAACTAAAGGTATAGGAATCTGGACCCTTTCCAATTCCTTTTCAATATTAAAAGTTGTCAAAATGGTCTTGTCAGATGAAAAGGTTTCAGTGGATGACTCTGTAGTCTGAGGTGTTGGAGTTTTTGTTAGAATGGTTTTCATTGTAGGTTAAATTATGGTGGTATATTTTGGAGGTCTACCAGGTCTTGATCTCGATCTTAGATCATACCTCTTATTCAATTCTGCATTCAGAAATCCATAGAAAGATAAGTATTTGGAACGCTGAGCATCTCCTTGCTCTTGTTCAAAATACTGAGGTGAAGATGAAGGAATTATTGCCATTTGTACTGTTGAAGAATTAATATTATTGATATCTTCAGTAATTAAAGGGCCTGTATCCTGTGACTTTTGATCATCAATTAGCAAAGGTGGTTGAAATTTTTGATCGGAACCTGGTCTCTGAAGAATTTGAATTTGACGAGTTCCTCTGAATTGAGTTTTAGCTTGAGGTCTGATAGCGTTTTGTTGAGTAGTTCTAGGTTGTGTTAGAAATTCTATTAGAAAGGTTTCTAAGTAAAGATGTAATTTCATCAAAATTTCTGATCTTCAAGTTTAGATTTGGAAGAAGTTGAATCATCAATCTTAGCTTTTACTTTTTATTCTTCTTTCTCTCCTTTAACTTTAAGCTTTCTAGAAGCTGACCTATTGGCTTCTACCTCTACAGAAATTGTGTGCATGTCTTCTAACGTATTAGAAACCCTTTCCCTTAGCATGAATGCAAAGTCATCATCAAATGCTTTGGAAAGTATTACCTTTGCAGCCGCTACTGGTGGTTTACAATCAATAAGCATTTTATGATAGAGTTTGTTAAATATTTTGATGAATTAAGCAATTCGTTCACCAGGATTTCTCTTCAATTCCTCAAATACAGTGAGAAAATAAATATGATCTTTCTTTACCCCCCATTGGTTTTTAAATATATTTATAAGCTCATTCCCTCTTCTGATAGATTCATCTTTGAGTTTCCTAAACCAAATCCTAACATTTCCTTCCAAAGATTGTACAGATAATCTCATATAAAAAATTTCCTCTTCTATGTTCATATTGTCAACAAAATCTAGGAAGGTTGATACATGATCCTCTTATGAGGAACCTGTTTCTCCATTAAATCTGGGCAGATGTTTTAGATATCCATCAAGCAAATTTCCCAAGTTTGCAGGGAGAACAAGAGAAGCATACCTTGCCTTCACAATGGGTTGAAAAGCCATAAAAACTGGAGGAGTATGGGGTGACTCAGTGGATGATGATGAGGAAGAGGAAGATGATGAGGATGAAGATGAAGGAGATGAAGATGAATTGGTAGGAGTATTAGTATGTGGAGGAGAGAAACAGGGAGGAGACCTCTTTAAGGATTTGAAAGGGGTTTTAATAACCAACTTCTGAACTCCTGGTGGGAAATCTTCCTTATTATCAAACAAAGGGTTTGAATAGATAAAAAATGTCTCTTCAATATTAGTAGAGGTTGATGGAATAGAATGAGTTCGAGTAATGAAATATTGAGGCTTGAATTCAGGTAAATGTAAACCCAATTCTTCCTCAGATGAAGGTGTTTTGATAGGAATGGATGGGACTTGATATGACTCAAGTGACTGTATTAAAAAGGCTGGAAGATCTACTCCTCTAGAAATAAGTTTAGAAACCCTAGGAGGTAGTTCAATCAAATCAAGATGGGTTGGTACAAATGAAAATAGGATCTATAGATGGGATGTCTTCAAGGTGTAAACATGAAGAAGAAGAAGAGGTTCTATGTCTTCTCCTTGAAGAGACTCCCCTAATAAGTCTTTCTAGATCTGGTATAGGGTTAACAATCTCATAATCGGAACATGATCTAGTATGCTTAAAAGGATCCATCTTGGACTAGTGGAATCCTCAGGTGAAATATTTTGACCTATAACCTTATCCTTATTCATCTTAAAGGAAAGGGAAAATCGTTGCCCTAGGGAAAATTTAACTTTTAGTTCTTTGCTCACCGGCAATGGCGCTAGTCTCATGTTGTCCTTTGAGATAGCCTAAGGTCAATTGGCTATGCCAAAGCATCTATAATGTTTTGTTTGTTTTAGTGGCTGGATGACTAGTGAACTGTCTATAAATAGGTGCTTTAAACTTAGATAGGCTCTTAATAAAATAAAAGGTTTCTCTTTAAATGCACATGGTTATTTTGATTAAAGTGGGATGGATAAGTAGAATATGTAGAAGTATAAGTGATTTAATATTCAAACTAAGTATTAACAATTTATAAGAAAAAATTAAGAAAAATGTGTAATCAACAAAATATAATTAAACTATTACAAAAATATAGTGTAATTTAGGTTCAAAGAGGAATTTACAATAACAGATAGTCCTGTAAATTAATATCTTAATTAAATTACAACTTCATAGAGGATTAAAAATGAAACTAATATCCAATTAAATTTTCAGTTGGATGACTATAAAAGAGTTAGTTTATATGAAGAATACATAATGAATAAACATCATGAAAACAACTCACTAAGAGACAAACCATATGAATTAAATCCAGAATCTTTTATTATCAAAAGTGCTCCAGCTTAGTACAAATTTTCTTGATAACTCGTTCAAGGGTTCAACCTTGAATACTTCAAGAGAATGAAGTATTTAAGCAAAATTACAAAAATATTATATTAATGCCCGAGTGACACGACATTCTATTATTAACTTAGAATTAATAGAAAAAGAATTACTTCAATCAAAAGGAATGAATTGGAACATGTGGCCCTGCTTTGAAGGAGAGAAGTTGCTGAGTGGACACTATTCGGGTGCTACGCTGGTGAAGCTAACCTGCCCTTTAATCCTGAAACTCACATAATTTATCCCACCGCTCTTCATCTGGAATAGCAATTTTTCTTACTTTGTGGTAGATCTCATCTACTTCAGTATATCGAGCAAAAGTGGGTTTTACTGTAAAAATATGTTTTATCTCATGTTGAATAAAACTTATGTTGTTGATGGCTTCATAAAACGCTATACCTGTCATAGAACCTTTGATGTTGGAAGACTTAGCTGTATCCTTGGCAATGTCCTGAAGCTTCTTCATGTAGTCTTCTCTGGTCATTAAGTTGTCATTGATTACAAACGCTGAGGGAAAATCTTTCTTGTTCAATGCATCTATCCTGTTGAAAAACAAGTTAACTGCTACTTCTAGAGTATGACACTTCTTTGTCAGATGTACAACCAAGTTCTTCTTTGTTAGAACTTTCTTCACCTCCAGGATGGTTTCTTTTATGTCATCTACTCCTAGATCATCCAGCTCATATCTATTTTTGGAGTTGAGGAACTTTATGATGTTGTTGGATATAGAAGGCATTTCTAATAATTGAGCATTAATAGTGGCAATGGTCTACTAAGCCTTTTCCATCAACTCGTTATGCTTGAATATAATCTAGATACATTGCTAGATTTCGTCTATCTCCTCAATGATATTGTTCTAGATGATTTCTTTAACATGACCCAGGGTGTGGCCAATGGAAGATTTGGCTACTGCCTTCTTCCATGCCTCTATCTAATTTTGAGCTCTCTAAAGCTCTGTTGCATGAAAAATATCAGTTTTATTTTGATGATGCTATAGAATTTTCACTTGATATTGCAACTTTTTTATATCTTCGGTCTGGAGAGATATGATTTGCACAACATTTTCCAACTGATCTTCAACATCTCTTATACTTGTTGTAGAAGATATGATTGTAGGAATGGATGTGATAGGAAGTGCTTCTAAACGGACAACAATATTTTTAGTAGCTTTCTCCTTTTCTTTAATCAATTTCTCCATCTTTGTCTCCATCTTCATACACTGTGCACTCTACTCCATAATTAGATTCACTATATCTTACTTTTGTCTCTCTCTCTCTTCAACATCCTTACTGAGAGGATCTTTTGTAGCTTGCAGTTTTAACAATTTCCTCAATGTTGCTATGTCTAAATTCTTTTTCTTCACAATTTCCTCTACAACATTGGTGTTTGAAGGTTCATAACCTAGTTTGATCACCAAGTCCTCCAGGGTTTTAATATTGGTGTCTTTGGAAAGTGTAAAGACCTTCTCCATCTTCAGCTTTGATTGGACATTTGCTAATGTAACCTGTAGTTCAGACAAACTCATGGCGGTGTTAGTGATAATAGAAAACATCATTTCCCCAGTCTTCTTATGCATCTCCATTTTATCAATGGGACGTATATCCTCTACATCAAATTCAAAAGTTGTCTTCTTGTAGTCTGATGATGCCTTGGACTGGGGAACTTGTGCTTCCAGGAATGCCATTTACATTTTTGCTTTTTCTGAATAAAAGGCTAAGAATAGCCTGCTTTGAGCATCGGAAGTATGCTTCCAAAACTGATTGTAGGTGTTAATATTCAAGGCTTCATTTGTTACTTTTATCTCCTTGAAGATGTCCATTATATTGTTCTTTGTCTCCCCTGAAGTAGACGCACTGCTCTGCATAATTTTCTACTGCTCTTGTGATGATGTGGAAGTAGTAGGAGACAGTGTGGTGTGATCACCCACTAATGAGGAAACAAGTGGCTCATTAGTGGTGAGAATGTTTTCCTGCTCTGAGTCCTTGATGAGGCTTAGTTTGGAACTAAGCTTGCTCTTCTTTTTCTACATGATCTTGAATCCTTCACTGAAAATGTGAGTCCCTAAAGGGGAATCTTCCTCTCTGCTTCTCTTGGTTGTTTTCTCCTATATGGTAGGAGTATGCACTGTAGATGAAGATACTAGTTGTTCTTCTGCCTCTTGTAGGGTATTATCAACCCATTCTAGTTGATTTTTTTATTTCTCTATCTTTGGCGTGGACATGTGAAAGTAAGGAGTAGACTTGGTTTCTACTCTTAATTTAGAAATGATCCATAATGGATCATATGACCAGGTAAAGCTAAGGCTGAACTACATTTCCTTTAAGAGCTTATCTTATTCTTCCCCTGTTACCCTGTTGTTGCAAATGAAAGGGCCAATCTGTGTTTTGATTTTAAACTAGGACTTCTTCTTGGCAACAACAAAGTGGATTTCATCCATATTGATCATCCGTCTTATGTACTCTAGAGAAAAATTCCTCATTGGGAGTAATTTAGGCAGCTTGTAAGGTGCAAGCGCACATCCAAAAATTATCATCTCTGTATAGTTTTTGGTAGAGGTACCAATCCCCTGTCTGAACTTGGTCTTATAACTGCAACACCTTTCTTATTTCTTCACTAAACCTTGGTTCTATCCCGCTGCTCAGAAGACTGATTGGTGGATGCACAAACATTTTTGTGAACTATTTATATGTGTATTCCTTTTGTTCCTTCATCACTAGAGTACTCCAAAATATGAATAACTGTTGGTTCCCTTCTCCATCTAATTTTTGCAAGTAAAGGTTGATGTTATCCCCCTGAAAGTATAAGAACATGTAAACTAACATAGAGGCATATTTGAATATCTCCTTAGTCGGAAATTTGATAAGATGCTGATGAATTGATTCTGCAAGAAATTGGTTGAAGTTAAACACAATGGAGGGATTAGAATCAATAGAGAAAATGGACAAAAATCCTATGATAGCCTCATCTACCCACTGATCATAGTAGTAGCCAAGGAGTTATTAAACAATTGTGATAATATTCTTGGCTCTCTGAGGGAAAATAGATGAGGGGTAGGGAGGATTTTTCTTTGGCAATGAAGCATCTCTTGTCAAGAAAAGTTCTAAGGTTTTGGCCCTCTTGGAAAATTCCAATTTCTGGTAGAGTTCAGTTAGTGCTTCATAGGAAAATGGGGTAGCATTCTCTACTATGGGGGATTGCATCATCTAATCAATGGCATGAGGAGTAATGGTAAAAGAAAATTCTCCAGTGGGTTTAATGATGGCCCTTTGGCTTGGAAAATAGGATGCATCACACTTCCTAACAAACTCTGGGGTACTATGGGTATGAGGAAAAATGTAGTGGGGTAAATTAGACTCCCACAACTAGATATCATCTAATTTGTCAATGTACTTGTCCTCAAGCCAGAAATACATCTCAGAGATGTCAAATTCATAGAGATTCTCATGAATTTTATAGTCTCTATTAGCCGTAGGAAGGTGATGAAGATCTATGGGAGGATAGATCAGAGGATTGATCCTTTGTCCTTTGGAGGCATCTTGGCTGTGGCTAAGAACAAGAGTGAAAATTGGATTTAAGGTTTGACTATACATAGGGTAATCAGTTTTTGGAGGAAAAAACGGAGGCAATAGGCTGAAAATAATGAGGGTTTAGTGTCACTGACAGGTAGAAAAAATCAAAGTTTTAGTCAAGCAACATGTAACAAATCAATAACAGAGCCAAGGCATGAATTCAATAACTTGTTCATAAGTGGAAAGGAGGTTTGTATAATAGTGTGGATTTTTTGCGGAAGGTGGCGTGGGGCCATTGAATTAATGGCTAAACAATTAATTTCTTAATGGGTTAATTATGGAGGGAATGAATGTGATTTGATGGTACTAGACAAATTATGTGGTGGAAGGTAAGTGGCGGGGGTGCAACGGGTAGGAGAGTGGTATCGGGAGTGAGGGAAACAACTTTTCGGGGGGGACAGTGGTTAGTGGTTTCACCCAAGGGGGGTCTGAAATGTTGTGGTGATGACACATAAGGGAGGGCGTGGTTTTGTATACTGCCCATTTTGGAAACCCCCAGCCCTTGCCACTAATAGTAAAGCTCGAATGGTGAGGGGGGGGATGAAATATGATGTGGACCATCAGATCTTGGGAGGTGAGTAGAGATGAAGCGTGATATGGTGGAGGGTTAACTTATGATGTAATGGGACACTCGGTGGGGCCGATGGAGATTAATATAATTAATACGTTGGGAATACGTATGATATATGAGTGGTGTTAAAACTTAGGGATAAGTGTGTGGAGGGTAATGTGAGCAGAGGGGTAACATTGGTATTTAAACTTAGCGATAGGATTAATACCAAAATAATTGATATATAAACCTTAGAGAAAACCTTTATTCCTCTGTCTTTTTCTTTTGCACATGAAAACAATATTTGATAATTTACTTGTGGCACATTTTGACTAGCAACCTATTCATTTATAAAAAACATGGAATGAAGCCTTTCTTTTCTTTTTTCTTCCCTAACATTTTATTTTCCTTTTTCCTTCTTTATTTAGGGAAGCTAACACCTAAAATTTTATTGATATGGATGCCTATAAAACATTAAATTGGCCTAACATTTTAACTTTTCTTTATTTTTCATTCATATCCTAACTTAACATTTTAAAAATGTTTTTGACTAATATGTTAACTTATCAAAACCAAATAATGTTACAACACAGTAGAATTCCGATCATCAGGGTCACTAGCCCAATGAGAATCAATGAAACCAACTAAGAGAGGAGATGCTTCTGCACTATAATGAATCCCAAACTGAACTATACGTCGAACATAATGCATTATTCTTTTAGATGCTTTCCAATCACTTTCATGTGGGTTTTGCATAAACCAAGAAATAAGGCCAACATAAAAGGAAAGGTTAGGATGGGTATGGGTCAGATACAAAATTTTTCCTACAAGCTAAAGGTATAAGGTAGCATCAACTTTAGGGGAATTACAAGTGATTGAAAGTTTGGGTCCATACTAAAAGGGAGAATGGGTTGGCTTACAGCCTTCCATGTGAAAGTGGCGTAGAAGACCACAGACATACTTGGACTAGGAAAGGGAAATACCTTCCTTGGATTGCAAGACTTGAAGACCAAGAAAATAATGTAAGTGTCCTAAGTCTGTCATTTCAAACTGCTTTTTAAGGATTTCCTTCACATGGTTTATAAGGTTGGGATCACTACGAGTAAGGATAATATCATCAACATAAAGAACAAGAATGATAAGAGACTTACCCAATTTCTTGGTGTAGATAGTATTGTCAGAATGACACCTAGAAAATCTAGTATCTAAAAGAGAGTTATCCATTTTGGCATACTAAGCCCGAGGGGCTTGCCTGAGACCATAAAGGGATTTCTTAGGCTGACATACAAGGCTAGAGTATGTTTGTATAAAGCCAGGAGGTTGGAGTCTCTTCTTGATGTTTGACATATCGAATGTAAGAACAAGAGAATTTTTTGGGTCAAATGCCCCAATCGCAGTGAGTAATGCAGTCCTTTGTGCAGAGCATGACTAGAGTGCCTCTAATGCTGACATAGCAGAAGGACATTAAACGAGATATTCTACAATCAAGTAGTTCTATACTGCCTCAGAATTAGAGTTAATGGTTGAGTGTTTTGCAGAGCCTTTCACTATCCGAGGTATAGACTTGACTATGGGCCTCTCAATATGGAGTGGCTTTGAAACATCGGGAGCAGACATAGCCTTGGACGACTCTGATTCACCATAATCATGTGACCGTGTAGTAACGTCAAAATTTCAACTCATCATGTAAACATTTGATTTATTTTCCCCTTTGTGGTTGCCCACAATGGGGTACCAGTACTAGAATTTACACTAGCAAGTAACTGCTGCCCTTGGGGAAAAGGGTTAATTAGCACAGTCTGGGAGATAGAAGATCCCTGCTGAACTAATAAGCATTGAGAATCTTGGATTTTAGGGCAAATATGATTGAAATGATCTCCATTGCATAACTTGCATGGAAATTTTACTTTCTTCCTAGACGCTTTTTTACCCCCCCCGTGCATCATTACGAGGTTTGTTTGCATTACCCTTCGCATCTTGATTTTTTTCCTACCTCATCCTTTCTTCTTCCCGTCGTATTGTTGGTTTCCTTTGGGGTTAGAAGTTTGGACGAGATTTATAGATGAATTTTGATAAGGCATAAGCACTGATGGCGATGCCTGCATAGAAGAATTAGTTTGTAAAGACAATTGTTGCAATTGATTTAACAGGTTGGCTGTGTTAGTATCGATCGATCCAACTAGCCTGTCGGCATGGGGACCTTGGTTTGTCTTGGCTAAATCAACATTGGACCTAGAAGCATCAGGAAAAACTTCCTGAAGAACCCTACATTGATAATATATAAGTTCTAATTGTTGGGTTCTAAAAGTAACCTGTTCTTTGGTGAACACAACGGAGAGCGATACATACTTAGAGATCTCAGGTTGTAAAGATTTAAGAAACCATTCGGGAATGAATTCTTGTGGAATATTCACTTTAATGAGCCTATTCCTTCCCCTCCATTCTTTGATATGATCTGAAATGTGGGCTGCCCGGTCCTGGCGAAAATTAGCTAATAGCTCAGTTCCAACATCATAATAGACGGGCAACTGAAAATGGTTCTAAAATATTGTAGCCAAATCATTGAAAGAAGCAAAGGTTCCCCCTAGGAGTTCAATGTACCACTTAGCCACATTTCCAATTAGTGTATGTTGGAATAATCTCAACTTGATTGAATCATCTTTCAGGGAGTTTGACGAACACCATAAGTGGAAAGTAGTTATATGGTCAACCGGATCTTCATCAATATTCCCTTCAAATTTGGGTATATCTAAGGGAAGTTTGGTTGGAACTGGAGTCCATGCTAGGTTATATCTAATCAGACCATTAGGCAATTTAGAACTATTTGGAAAGTTTAACGTTGCCAGAAAATATAGTCAAAGAGGACCATGAGGATTCCACCTTGTGTGGGTGAAATTCCCAACATTCTGAAAAGAATACTGTGGATTTGTGAAGGCATCAGGTTGCCTTAAGTAATTCGTAGAGCCACCTGAACTATAAGGAGCTCCTTGTGGTCTAGAAAACACTGGAGTTTGACCAACCCCTATCGAACAATTTCCATATCCAGTGAAATTCCCCCCTAGCGAGGTGTTGAAAGGAGAAGAGAGCCCTTGGTAAGGGTTCCATGCATGAGGATATGGAGAAAAGCTCTCGAATGTACTAACAAAAGAATACGACATATTCCCCTATTGGCCGAAAGGGAATTTATTCCTAGCTCCAAGTCCACTAACCATAGGGTTTGTCCATCCTTGGAAAGGATTATAACTTTGATCCGCTGAGGGAAAAGGAATTGATCCTAAAGATGGGTCAAAATGTGGTATATGACCATTCCCAAAAGGGAAAACCTGAAAAGAAGCTGATCCATTTTCCATTGAAGTGGAGGCAGCTGATGAAAACTTTAACGAAACCGAAGGAATTGTGTTGGCTGCATTCCAAAGGGTATAAAACCAGTTCCAGAGGTAAAAAATTGGGTGCCCCCACTCGAATATGGAATGGAGGTAGAGCTAAATATCATAGTGCTAGGAGTAACGGAAGGTATAGAAATCATTCCTCCTTCTTGTACGGATACAAGACTTTGCATACTAGTAGCACTTATGGTGGAAGCCATGCTCCCAACAGTGGTCATCGAAGGAAAAGATTGAAATAGACCTGGGCTTGAAAGCCTATTGGTCAGAGTCCCAACATATAATAAAACATGTGGATGATCTAGAGGAAGAGGAGAATTGGGAGTCAAAAGAGACTCTGGAAGCTCTTTGACTTTAATAATGTCTTTCGACTGGAAGAGGACCCTAGAAAGGTCTGGAGTATTCCCCTCCAATGTTGGAATTATGATACAGGTGATACAAGTGTTGTTGTTGATGGAAACTCACTCACATGATAGATCATAGTGCAGTAGGTCAATAGCAAAGATTTAATGATCAAGGAGAGGTATACGCAGATTCACCTTGACAAAGGAGCGTATACATGCAGGTTAACAGACCAAAATATGTGTATAATGTACACACGCAGTTTCACAGAAGGAAAGGCACGTACATGTTAGAAAACTAAGTTTTGGTCCGTGGTATTTGGTCCATGGTATTTTGATCCATGGTATTGGTCCAAGGTATTTGGTCCAAAGTATTGACCCCAGGTATTTGGTCCAAGGTATTGGTCCTAAGTGGTTTTACACCATGATATTGAGAAAGGCCTAACACTATAAAAGGAGGAGAAGATCATTAGGCCAAATGGGTGCAAGGATTGAATATATGATAAAGTGAGAGATCCAGTATGCAGGTTATGGGTTCATGATGCCTTACTTGATCTAAACCAAGCATGCACCTATGTGGATGATGATGGATGATGGATTGGGATCTTAAGGATGGAATTTTTTATCATTATGCGGTTTGATCATGGATAGACTAGATCTGAATTACTGATGCATTTTTATTCTATAAATGTTATGATCTGGGTATGATTGATGTCTGGAATAGCTGCAAAGTTATGAGTTAATATTTTCATATTTGTACACAATTTCACTTTGTAAAAGCATGTATACACACTAGTTTGGTTCATCAGAGTAGTGTATACATTATGAAATATGATATATGAACTTGCAGATGGTTCTGGTGGTTGTTGTAGAGTTATGGGTTCTGCTCTGTGTTCTAGTAACTGTGTTTTGATGACTAGTCTTCAATGATTCAGTTGTGGGTGATCTAGAGATTGATTGGTTGATGCAATGGTTGTATTGCAGTGGTGATTTATTTGAGCTTCAATGTTATTGATGGGTCCAATATGAAAATTGGATGAAACATGGCCTTCATATTATGGTGCTGTGATCCAGGAGTATCTAGTTTGAAAATTTATGAAACGTGGTCCCTAGAGGAAGAGTAAAGGTTGGAGCCTTCAGTAGGCCAATTCCTATGTACTGGTAAATATATCGGTCTGTACAAGAGCCAGGGTGTTGGAGTTCCCTTCTAGTAGTGGCTGGAAAACGATAGAGGGTTATAGCCTTCTGTAGGCCAACACCTACGTACTAGTAAATATATCAGCTAGTACAAGAGCTAGGGGGTTATAGCTCCCGTCCAGTGGTAGCTGGAGAATGAGAGAAGGTTGTAGCCTTATACAGGTGGGTGCCTGCATACTCGTATGATTCTGCACTAGTACAAGATTGTAAATAGGTTTTTTTTATATTAAAGGAAGACGATAGCAGGTGGTTTTTGTCCCACATTGGGTTTCCACCTTATATCATGGTGTTCATGTGTGTTTCTTATGTGTGATGATCTGTTCTGTTTTACTGCACCTATTTACTGTTTATATGGTTAATGAAGTTCTGATGCACTGCTTAAAGATCAACATATGATGAATTAATTAAATCACAAGTTTATTGGATATACGCTAGTTGCATTAAACATAGTTGCATGTACATGCGAGTTCCCTTAACTGGAGTAGCATATATGAATCAGATTATGAAATGAAAAAGTTATTGATTCGCTAATACTGATTCACCCCCCTGCCTCTTAGTATTATTTCCAACATCCAACTCTCTACTTATACTAGGTATATCCTGGGAATCAATAACTCCAACTGGAGGATCAATCTCCCCTGCATCTGCTACCACTGATTGGAAATCACTGGCATAATTTCTCCTATGCCCTCAAGGAGAAGGATCAATGCTTGTAAGTGAAAGCCCACAAAGCCTCCTAGACTGACGAATTGGTCGATCAACCACTTTTAATTATTTTTAAGAGCTCTAATTAAAGACTCAATTTTTTTTAAAGCTCGACCAACTAGGAGCAAAGAGAACTCTCTAAAAATTCCCGAAATATATATTCAATCAAACTACTTCCAAGTATTTCCACTCTAGGAGATGAGGACCAGATGCAAAAATACAAGAAAGTGAAAATCAAGGACCTTCTGAAAATAGTCTGGGGTAATGACAGCCCAAGCCCACTAGCAAAGGTAACATAAACAGTTACGCTGACCTCTAGAAAACATCTTTTGCCAATGCAAGCACCCAAGCTTCGCAAGGGTACCCTCCAGAACTATTGATGAACATGATGCAACATCTGCCTCAGGTTCCACAGGATTCTCCTTCGGAGCAACGTATGTGATCCCTAGGAATGGAAACTATGGGCACCACTTCGTATCAAAAGCGAGGTGAAATAGTTGTGAGGCGGGATTCAAAAAGTAGGAGAGGGGTATCTCTCTTCCTTGTCTTTAGTCTCCCTCATGATTGACTCATAGTCATGGAGCTTTCCCAGTCTTTTTAACGACACTGAATTTCACTTATTATTCAACTTCTATGTTTGATAGTTTGAGTGGACTTGGAGAGTTAACTCTCCACTCATCTATTCCAAGGACCTAAAGAACTTAAACTTGTTGGTGTTGTTAATGACAAAATTAAAAAGTTCTAGTTCTTTTTATTAAATCGCTTTATTTTAGAGGGTTGTTCTTTAAGTCAAAGGTATAACAAGAGTGAAACTTATGATGTTTTTGACGCAAAGGAATCTAATAGAAACTTAACTATATGCATGCAGTTATTTTCTTTTGATGAAAAGGGATTTCTACTTGGTTCTATGAAAAACTTAAATAAGAAAAATACTATTTTTCTTTTCTTTTCAGGAACACTCCACACGCACTCAAAATCTAAAAATACTAAGAATGCTTATGATGCAAACTATTCTAATGCAAATTTAAATGTTGATGTGAGATCCTAATAATAATCATACGATAAGAAAATGTGCTTCTATATAAGGTCAATAAGCCAACTTGAAAATAAAGAGGGTAAAATATTTAAAAACAAATTTGCCTCAACACCAAGAAAAACAAATTGAAAGAGATCACAATTGCTCAAAAACAAAACAAAAGAAACCAAAAAACCAAAAGCTTGGAAAGAAAAAGAACAACTAAAACTATGTTTTTGTCTTTTTCTTTTAAAAAACCAAAGACCAAGAACTACTAAATTTCAAAGATCTAGAAACAAGCACAAAGAGTCCTTAAAATTTGCAAGTTATAGAGCTCATTAATAAATGAAACTTGAAATGAGAAGGACAACAAACTTGTACAAATTGGTCGGAATAATAGAAAAAAACTTCAGCAAACTGAAAAAATGTCAAAAAAATCTCTCAAGATTTCCAAGGAGACATTCAAAAAACACGAAAAACAACAAGGTCAACCAAAAGAGAAAGCAAATCAAAGTAATTTGAAATATGGGTTATAAACGAAACCAAAACAAATTTCTTCTTTTCAAAAACTAGAACATCCAAGAACTTCAGACAGAAGCCTTGAACCCAAGACACAAACCAAAAGCTTACTCAAAAATCAATCCTAGGCCAACTATGATTTTCACTGAGAAGGAGATTCAAAATTGAAAACTTGCAATTGAACAAAGTTCTACAGACAGTGGATGACCAGAAAATAGCAGAAGTCACGAGGCAAGAGGCCTAACTAGGCAAAATAGTTTGAAAAAAAATTCAAAATTATGTATACGCCACTATATAAAGACATAGAGGCATGCACACATGTTTCAAACACAAGAAACTCGCATATACGTGAATCTATTTGAGCAGACTAGTGTGTATACGTTACTGTACCCCAAGAAAAACGTGTATAAAAGGCTCAATCAAGAAAAAAAATGAAGGCCTGATCTAGAAGATGAGACTTGATGCCTGGGAGGCTAATAAGTCAATGACACTATAAAAACAAGAAATCAAGAAAACAAACCTTCATCAAGAACAAACAACCCAAACTAGGAAAACCAGGAATGTTTTCCCTAGTGGAGTCACCAATTCTATTGCGGGTAGGAACACCCTAGGGCCTTGGGTTGAAAACCCCAACAGAGCAGAGGAAATACAAAAAAAAGAAATTTGTAGACAAACAATTTAAATGCTTAAACTACTAAAATGGGAAGCAATGGTATTACAAGGAGGTCCTACATTCAATGTCGATCCCGCAGGGTCGAAACCCTCTTCTTCTTCCAATGCCTTTAAAACATGTAACTTATGCAAGAAAAGAATATACAATAGCAGTAATAGAAAGCGTGTTAATGATATATGTATCAAATCATATAAGAAAATGAGAAATTACGCATTAATATAAGATTTATAGGAAAATCACCACATGGATCAATGCATAAACACGATAAATATCAGGAACAAAATAACATTTCTTTATTTATGTAAGCTAAATGAAAGGTTGAAAACTACAACCTGAGTCTTCCTCAAGCTCAAAGCAGAACTGGCCTCCAGATCCATCCTATTCTAGCCTGAGAAATCTTGCTCCATCGATACACACAAGGATGTCATAAGAGGGATGAAGGACATCTCAAAAGAGGAAACAAAGGTTTCCTATAACTTGGGGAGTGCATGAGGCACAAGGATTTATTTAGACTCGATAAGGGATCAATCAACTATAATATCAATATCTCCTCTTGTTACACTGAATTTTGTCACCCTGACTATCTGCAGTATGTGGCCTCATCAATAGCCACATTGTCCTCTTTGTCAAGCCCCATACCTCTGCTCTTCATGTCAAAACCTCAAAGGGA